>JABSMS010003684.1:0-16375 GCA_018902275.1 Aleiodes sp. PSUC_FEM 10030003
GTTTTCTGGTCAAGATTTGAAGGGGTCCCCCTTTCCAAAATCTAAAAAAATCACTTTTTTGGGAATATCTCAGGTTTCATTGGTCGTAGCATAAAAACTCAAAAACCAGCTGAAAGGTGAGCTCATTTCCCATCGATTTACGTAGTTGAAATTTTTTTTAATGGATTTTTTAAGTAGATATAGAGCGAAAACTGATTTTCAGAGAATGACCTATAAAAGCTGGTTTTTGAGGTTTTGCGCTACGACTAATAGAACCGGAGATATTCCCAAAAAAGTAATTTTTTTCCATTCTCGGAAGGGGGACCTCTTCAAGTCTTGACCGAAAACTCGAATTTTCAAAGAAATACAAAAAATTAATTTTGACACATGTATTTTTACTAAAATTTCCTCAGCTTTCCAATGGAATCATCAGAAAATCTCTATCTCGAACCGTTCAATTAGTGTCCATTTTACCCCACTTTCCCCTAACATATTCATCATTGCGTATCCTAAGAATGACCAACTTGTAATTTATACAATTTGTACATTGTAATTTCTGGTAATTGTGTTTGAGCATTACCGAATGGATTGAAATCTACATTTTCTAAACACGTATTGTTGTAGGGTATGTCATAGTACGTGCAGTAGGCTGTGAATTTTCTTAGAGTCTCCTTGTCACCCTCAATTGCACCTGTTTGAATGTATTTTTTCATGATCGGCCTCAATTCTGCAATTAAAATAACGCAATGATTATTTATTTTAATAATTGATGAAGAAAAACGATAGGTCAATAGAGGCAGAAGATTTGAGTTTCCCGTTTGAAATCAATTTATTTGCAATATCTAGAGAACTATTGGAGATAAAGAATTTTTCACAGATATCTTTTTTGTAGGCCATAAAATTCTCTACAAAAAAGATCTCTTGACAAATTTCTCTAAACCCAACAGTTCCAAAGATATTCACAATAATTTTTTTCTCATCTTCATGTCTCAATTCAATGAAATATTTATCTTACCTTCTTCCCATCTATCCATAATCAATGCCACCCTCTGTTTAATTGCCAGAACACTCTCCACACTCAACAAAGCATTAGCATCATCAAATTTATTCCTCTGTAGCACATGGGACGCTACTAATTTAATTTGCCAAACTAAACAACTAGTTGGCCTCTTCTCAGTTATTTCAATACTTTTGTACAAATTAACCCAAAGTGGTAGGAGACTGACTTTATCTTTTATCACGCATTCATAAACAATGATTGCCAGTGTTTGCAGAAAATATTTTTCCGTCTCCGAGACTTCTCTAAAATCATCCTGAATATTTGTAAGTGTCTGAATGCTTCTCGCCGGTGACGAAGTCTCTCCAATGTCCATTTTCTCAAACGAAACTGAATCATTGAAGCTCTTGTTGGAATATGCCGAACTCATCTTACTGTGACTTCCATGAGTCACCGTTACTTCTTTGCAATCAAACTTGTTGTCGTTGCTGCGCTTCTGGAGGAAATATTTAACAATATTAAGAACAGTCTTGTCATTGGTAAAACTAGTTACGTGCTCCTGTCTAGCAGCCCAAGGTATAATATTCTCAGTAGTTAATGTCTGGGCTACGAGACTCCTGAAGCCCTGAGGATCTTCAACATAAGGAAGACATCCGGCTTTCTGTTTGACATCAAGTGAATCACATTTTAATAACATTCCTTCCAACAACTGCCAATTGTGTCCTCGTTCAAAGACAATTTCCCAATACCTATCGTCCTTCAATTCCACTTTCTCCAAACTCTCCAATTGCGGAAGAAGACAAGGAGCTTTGAGAGTAGTCTCTTGTCCTCGCGCCAATTTTTCGGTTTTGAAAGTGAGCTTGACAGTTGCGTAACAGTGAACTTTGCTGTCAATATCTCTGGGTAAAACGAGCCTCGGCTGAACCGCAAGAACATAAAGATGTCTCAGAGCTTGTAGGTGATAGCGATTGTCATTGCTGTGAGTTGGAAACTTTGGAAACAGCGAAATTATCAAAGCAGCAACTGCACTGGGACTGTTCGAGAGAGTGTATCTTCCTCCACCAATGAATAATAATCCAAGGGCCATGTGCGTTGCTAGATGAGATCCATAAGTGACTACACTACTAGCTGGTCCAACTCGAGTCCTAATTTGCCTGCAAATCCTCATGACATCGAGATTCCCAGTCCCCGCCATCACAACTGCAGCTGACAGTAAAGTCACATTCAAACAAGTTTCAATTGTCGATTTACCAGCAAGTTCACCGATAGATTTGTGTGATAACGCCGTAAACATTTTCGCGTAGTTGAAGAGAATTTTGAATGCATTATCATTAGCACTGCCTGCGTATTTGAGACCAAGAGCCATGCAAGCTCCAGCGATAATGTTGCAATAAGCTTGATTCATTGTTTCCAGATCAACATTTTGCGTTATTTCTGACGTTGGCTTCTGCAATCGATACTTATAAACAATATCAGGCACATGACTCGATACCCAACTGTTTGTGGGTTCAATTTCGTCCCAAAGAATCAACGATCTCGCTAAGATTCTGAGTAACAATAGATCGGGCCTGACGAAATCAAGAAGGAATTGTGTACCAGGTGCTTGCATCCATTCGGCTACTGCACGATTACCGGTATTAAAATACATGAGACCAAGAGCTATCGTAGCCCCCGGACTCGTTACATCAATATTGATTGAATCCCCTTCACGGATTTGATAGCTCGGAGATTTATATTTCTCTTTCTGCGCACCAGTGAATGGTCGGGAGTTGCCTCCAACCATGTAATAATGAAGAGTATCAGGGATACTCGCTAAATCAGCACCTCCACCACGTCCAAGTACAACGAGACCCAGAGCAAGTCCAGCAGCGAGTGAATAAGATTCTCTATCAACGCAATTCTTCATTTCGGGACCAGGAGGTCTTCCAATTTCTGATAATAAAGCATGAGAGATGTGCCTATGTGCTGTGCCTTCGTAAACCAAACCAACTCCCATCAAAGCTGCTACTTGAACGTTCTGCTGAACATTTAGTTCAATGCTAGTAGGTGGAAGTAACGTTTCTACATGCAGAGAGAGTAACTTTGTCATGGAAATATCCATTGTGCCTCTGTGAGTAGCTGAGAGTCCCAACAAAAGACCGACATTCGTTGCTTCGTGACATTCAACCAGATATTCATACATACTGAATGGAGCGAGGTTTTTCAGATGTCCATTGAGACCAAGAGCCATCAGAAAACCAGAATGCTCAATACCAAACTCTCCCTGCTGCTGTTTATTGTAGACAATCCATGTCGAATCGATGTTTGAGGCATCCGGGTGTATTCGGAGACCTGCAGCAACTCCGTTATGGAACAACGGCCAGAGATTCATATTTGGAGGTACATCAATGTGTGATAATTCTACTGTAGTACCTCGCAATGCTGCTTTACCAGTTAGGCATAGTCTCGGAATTGGCAGTTGTTCAGTAACAATAGGAGTCGATGTTCTCAACGTAAACATACCTCTAGCAACTGGCAATGCCATTGTCCTTGAACACAATGCATGCAAATGTCTCTCCTGCTCTTCAATGAACTCATGATCAGATACTTCGGGTCTCTGGACAATCGCGATTTTAACGGGTTTCGATGAATTCAACAATCTTCTAACTTCCGCCACTCTGTGATCCTTGTTAAATCTTAATTTCAATATCGCATCGTCAAACGTCATTCCGTCATCCTGCTCAGGATCTCTAATTGGACAATTACTATTCGCATCATTATCTGATTTGCTTGGATTTAATTTATCACCGTGTTTTTCAAGAGTCGCTAAATCTTGACGATCAACCAATTCATAAGCCTGCGTTGGCCAATTCGCTGGCGGTCTTTCTCTGCAACGATGCATAACATCTTTAAGCATCAATGAAACACCTGGAGGAAGTGTTTCCAAGTCTTTCTTCGACATTCCCATTTCGTGGTAGAGCAGAACAATTCTGTCTGCAGCTGGTCTCTCAATTTTCTTTGAAATATCTTTGTCAATTCTGTATCCAGTTTCATGATAATCAACTCTGCTACCGGCTGGTACAATTAATTTAATGAATTTCTCCATATCAAGTACTGCGGTTCTCGATTCATTAGCAATTAGTGCTACAAGCTGAATGATGCACTTTGTTCTTGGATTAACCCGACTCAAGTGAGGATAAGCCATTGCCTCACCTGCATTCAACAAATTATTCAATGTTTCGAATACACTTGGTGGCTTCACTGGCATGTAATTCGGTGGAGTTATTTTCTGAAGATCACCCGGTGTTATTTGAGATTGACAGTATCCAGGTGAACAGTGTGTTGGAAAATCCAGGAAATAATGATGGGTGTACATAGTGAAATTAAGATCATTACTTAGTTGATGAAGCAGTTGCGCGAGAAGTGGCAAACTCTCTGACATAACGCAGTTTAATTTCAATTCTTCGTAGAGCAGATGAAGTGAGAAGAGGACTAGTGGTAAATAGGGAAACAAAATTGCTTGTGTACTTATTCTTCCAGTATTAGCAACTCCTTCAATTTTAATAGTGACTTCTGCCTTTGATTTTGTGAATTTTGATAAATGGAGAACGTCAGACACGAGATTCTGTGAATTCTGGTGCTCCACAGAGCCAATCATATTCAACCAATCCTCTTGAGATCCAGAGTCATTGGTTTTCTGCTTTTTCGGTACCACAATTGGACTATTCCTCTCCGTGCAAGCATCGCGATCATTTTTCCTAATGAGCGGAAGTTTATCAACATCGTAGCCAAGTAGTGTAAACAAAACAACGATAAAAAGATGCCATTCTTGTGCTGAAGAGAAGTCTTGCGGTCCAGGCGCATTTCTAGCACCGTACCACTTGACAAGAAGTTGCATCGCAAGGTCTCTCTGTAAAACACTGCGCAAAGCTTTGAGACATCGCGTTACCAATGGCGAAGTACTTGAAACAGGCAGTGAAATTCTGTAGAAATTTTTATTACCATATTCCAATGTTATTTTATTACCAATTGCGTCTTTCAATCCAACAAGTCCAGCATCGTGCAGAGAATTGTCCATCAGCATTGGTGGTCTTCCGCAAGTACCAACTGGACTCAACGTATGCAATGCCTCTTCAAATTTACTATCAGTACCACCAAAATTCTGTGAAATTAGAGAACTCCGCCGTGGAAATGGCGAACTCAACTTAGCACCTAAATTACTAGAAAAATAATAACAGCCTCCAATTGTAGGATGAAGTGTTGGTATATGAACTTTACCAACGCACGTAACACCAGAGTATAATGTTACACCATGTGATAAATCGAGAATTGCAATCATATTCAATGAAGGAAGATTAACAGCGTCTTTAGCAACAATGCTTGTCACCATTCCGAAGATAATTTGTTGCTGTTTATTAGTCTTCTCGATTCTGACTAGAAATAATTGAGATCTACTTGGTACGAGATAACCAAGATAACCCTGACCAACTAGATCAGAAGTTAGTAGTACTTTTGAAGCTTTACCCGACGGTAATTCCTTTGGAACTCCCGAATTCTCTGTCCACACGTGATCCAAACAAATTTCTGGATAAAGTGGTTTACTAGAAGTCATTGGAGCATCTTGAAAATGAAAACTATTACAACTACTTGGACTATGCTGTGATTGGCACATGATAGTGGCCATGACAGTCTGATGCAGACGAGTCTGATGAATAATTGGACCCATGGATCCTCCAATGAGAGGTGAAAAAGCAGGATGCGTTGGTGATTGACACCTCGAGATTGTTGCCATGGGACTTTGCGATCTGGAATGCGGCGTTTGATGTTGTGACGGAGATGGCGCTCCACCGGAGCAAGAAGTAGTGTAGGATGTTCCTCTTGATCCAAAAGGACTGTTCGACATTCCCAAACTGATCGCCATGCCCATTCCACTGATTTGAGGATTCGGAACACCGAAGAGACTCAAATGAGCTTTCGTAGCACAACTCTTATTCCCAGAAGCATTACCACCGAGGTGAAGAGGCGAGGCACTCATTGAATTGTACATACTGGAGGTAACATCGGTATTACCGCAAACTATCTGTCTCTCCTCCATCGAAGCGTTTCTTATTTTATAAACAGAGTGTAGCCCAGTTTTTGTGTCATAGATGACAGCCAACGAAGGCTCTGAACTTGTGAAAACTATTTGTTGATTCGAGTCGCACATGTAATTAACGCTACCGTGCTTGATGAGTAGTGGACATATTTCGTCTAGTGGATGAGTTAAGGAGAAAGCAATTGGCAATGTTGATTCATTCTGCGCTGCCCATCTACTCGCCTCCAGTGAAGCGTATCTCGATACTGACTGTGGTACTTGGGATTTTTCAAGCAAAATTCCGTACTTCGTTGGCCAAACTGACGAAATTTGAAACTGCAAACTCGATACATAATCTTCGCCAGTTTCTGTAAATACTTTTAGAGTATAAGAATCTAATAGGCAGATGCACTTGACCGTTGCCTCTTGTTTCTCAGTTACATCAACGTCATTGTCTTTGGCTGGTTGATTTGGTGGACTTGTACAAAAGTTGCACCAAAGCGCGTGTTTGATATCGGTATCGCACGTGTAACAGGTTCGGAGGACGCGAGTAAATTGTGTGCCTTTTGAATGAACTGCGACTTTGCCAGAACAGTAGAGTTCTTCCTCTCCGTAATTCACATTGTCTCTTACCGACCAAAATTCTTTTACTGATTTATCAGATATGTTCACCTGACTGAATTTCTGCAGCAGTGCACTGTCATTTTGAATTGTACGATTCTCGGCATTCTGCTGATGAATTACGGACCCTGGATGCCGTTGATATGTTTGACGTCCACCTGGTGAATACTCCTGGATGAAGAGAAAGATGTTTTTTTACAGAATTAGTTAATGATGATTGTAAGATTTGTCAAATTTTTCATGAATTTTGTTATTATCAATGAAATATTTAATGTACTAACCAGCGGGTCTGAGGCGGCAATCATTCTTTCCTTGGTTTCATCCAGATTTGCTGAATTTCTTGTATTAATTTATGGAAATTTGTGGCTTTAAATTATCACTCAATACACTCGAATACCAAAGAACTTTTTACTCTGGGAAATGATTAATTATTAAACTAAAAATTAATTCTCGTAGCTGCACGGAGTTTTGAGTGGTTTTTAGGTTATAGTCGCCAACTGTGGAGGCTACCATATTGAAATGACGCCGGATTGGCTGGCCTGATAAAATTAAGGTCAAATTTCATTTCATAATCTTCAAATTGTCATTCAATAATTCGAACTCATTTTTTTTCTTTTACCAAAGCATATATTTACAAATACATTTGCAAAAAACTGTGCTGCATTATTATGATTTTTTTTCTATTCTGAAAGAAATATAATAACATATTGATAAAGCACTCTCAATGATTTCCTATGAAATTATTCCATTCAATTACATTAAATATTAAGGTGACATGACAGTATAAAAAAAAAGTACATAAATAGACGACTCGGTATATGTTTCCTTTTTTTTGGAATTAAATATCAATTAGATTTACTAACGAATCTCAGCGGGATGAAAGCCAAATGCTCAAATATAGCTATTCCTTAATAATTAAGAGAAAAAAAAATTAATTATTATTAGTACGTCAATGTGACTGCAAGAGTAGTTGCCAAAATATTTGATATATAAAATTAAACTATAATTTATTTTCATTCCCATTCAAATCCCTCCAAGTGTCATCGTGATACCCGAAGAGATTATGAATGTGATTTTATTATTCAAATTTTACGAGTAAAAATGTCTTGTGCCGAGCGTTATTTGTGTGTATGTTTTTTTGTTCAAATTATTTCTTCCCTTTCTCTTCAAATCCTCAACAAAACCAATTCAACCAACTCAGAAGGTTTTGCGATGTATCGCCCTGCTGCCGTCCTCATCGTATTCTCGTTTGCTCACCCACATTTTCTTAAATGTGTCCAAAGAAGCCAAAATCGAACCACCAATCCAAGTACTGTACAGACGTTCCTGCGGTGCTGATATCCTTATTTTAATATCTTTAGGCGCCATTTTACGTATTTCAGACAGTAACCTATCGCCAAAACCACGGAACAGCGTTGAACCACCGGACAATACAATATTTTGGAATAAAACCTTACGTAAATCTAGATCTGACTTTTGAATTGAGTACATAAGAACTTCGTGCAGTCCCTCGCACTCTTCCCCAATGAGATCAGGTCTAAATAATACCTCAGGTGCTCTAAATCTCGCCGGACCAATTTCTAAGTAACTACCATCAGGCAATACATACTGAAATTTCTCAGTTTCAACAGTCTCCTCTTTCTGCGGATTACTTGATAAATAACACGAGCGTTCTTTTATTGTCCTAACAATTTCAAACTCCGCTGTTGTCTTGAAATTAACTCCCTCTTTGCGTAACAACAGTCTGAGATATCTCGTTACATCTCTACCGGCAATATCAACTCTCATAATACTGTGTGGCATTGCAAAACCCTCGTAAATTGGTACAGCATGAGTAACACCATCGCCAGCATCAAGTACAACACCAGTTGTTCTTCCAGTTGCGTATAAACTCAAAACAGCCTGCATCGATACAAATAAAGCTGGAACGTTGAATGACTCGAAGAATATTTCAGCTGCTTTCTCACGATTTTTACGTGGATTTAGTGGTGCCTCAGTGAGAAGTACGGGATGCTCCTCACTGAACGTTGACAGTTGATCTTTGCTGTAAACGTAGGACCATATTCGTTCCATGTCGTTCCAGTCTGTTACTATGCCGTGCTCCATTGGATAACGTAGGGATAGTAGGCCACGATGCTCTTCCGCAATTGGGCCAACGAATAAGTCACCTTCTAGAGCTCCAGCCATCACTCGCACATGCTTCGGCCTTCCGATACTGGGTGAATTCAAAGAGAAATTGATTTACAATTTTTTTCAACATTATTTTCGTGCTAATAACCTCCAAGGAAGTGGGGTGATTCATCATGGGAATATTAATGAAGTTACTTACTAATTTGGGAATCTGCATTTTGGTATTTGATCACCAGCAAAACCTGCCTTTATCACACCAGAGCCCTGAAATAATAATTAATTGACTTTAATTTATTTTATTTGTGGAATAAAAAAAATTGAGTAAAAAATCAATCATTCTCGTATAGAGTATTCGTGATTTAATGCAGGGAGAGTGCGGCCTTGAGATTTTAATTCAATTGTATTTTTCATTGTCACAAAATCAGTTGACAATTTTTGGCAGCCGACAATATGGCCCGTCTCGTTTGACACATCAGTGTGTTTGGAGGAGGTGGAATCTCATTAGGGCCATTGAGAGACAGGAAAAGGAAGAGGTATCTAAGGTGCTAAAGATATTTTACTCACATTGTCAATGACAACCGGCTGATTAACAATTACATCATACGGCTCCATTGTTATCTCGTGAAGATCTTGATTAATTTAAGTTAAATAATAGTACTTCCTCTTTTTATTAAAACAATATTCCAAATTGTCATACGAACGAGATAACACACCTACAGCTCTGGGTGAGCCGTGAAGTTGTTGCGAATTGACGTGAAGTTGGGTATTGAATAATCGAGGCTACCAACATAATGATAAAAGCGCCCGCCGCAAAATTTGAAGATTTGAATTTTGAAGATGTTGAGCGACTTTGGAGAAATAGTGAAAAATTGATAAAACTGAAAGGATTATGTTTATGAAATGATAAAAAAAATCAGTAAATTGTAATGAATAAAAAAATCTTGATGTAGGCGTCCGGAGAAGACAAAAACGTTAGGTATAAACCCTCAAAGTACGATCATAGAAAAAACATGAAAAGAACTTCAAAACATTCGAATCATTTTTGTTTCTTTTATTTGTTTACAAGAGTTTTAAAATTAAAATGTTGAAAAAACATCGGTGATTACACTCTGATTACAAAGGACACGCGCGATTCAAAAGATCAGAAAAATGTTTCAATTATTTTTCACTTTTTTAATTATTATTGTTCGCCACAAAGTGCACGCTCCTCAATTACACTGCCTATGATGTGATGTTTTTAATTTTTTTGACTATTTCTTTTACTCTTTGATATTATTAAAAAGATGTAGGATGATTCGATCCTAAGCCTACCCAAGAAAAAATGCATTTAACGGGTTTCTTTGTTTAGTTTTTTTTTTTCGTCACAGCCAGGTTTGAAAAATCCTTATCTAGAATTAATCATTATCAGCATTTAAAAATTGCTCCGATCATTCATTATTATTTTTGTTTTAATCTCATATATTATTTGCTCATTCTGTGTTAGCAAAATATTGAGTTGTTAAATTTTTTCATTATTTTTCGTTAAAACACAAGGATTCCTCGCTGCATGCATACTCGTACACAATATTATTTGGTTTCTTTTTTATTTTTTGCAATTGAATTTTTTTTATAGAATTGAGATTAAAGCAGTTCAAGACAAAATCGTAGGCATGCGAATTTAAAATTATTTACCACCGAATAATTACCGATTAATTCATATATTTTACAATTTTTCAAAACTTACGCAGTCTTAATATACAATTATTTCTTTTTTCATCCTCAGTTTTTGGTATATGAATTCTTAAAATCTACTCCTTCTCCATGGAATGTTACACTTAAGCTACAAGTACGTGTTTTTCTTCCTTCAAATTATGTTAGTACCAAGTGATGAAGAAGAATAAGTCAAAGATAATTCGTTTGCTTTCGAAATATCTCGGAAACTATCAATTTTACGAGAATTCACAAGGAAACTTTTTTTGTAGAGAATTTAATTTTCCACAAAAAAGATCTCTTGCAATTTTCCTCTAAATCCACTCGTTCCAAAGATATTCGCAAAAAATGCCCGAAGAATTTTATTACTTATCCTCTTTCATAACTTCAATACCAATTAAATATTGCATTCTTCCCATTTCGTATAATTAAGCATTGGTTTTTTCATTTTGTTTTTATTCATTCAAAAAATGTGGTCTGGTGAGTGCCAGCCTCACACGCGCTGGAAGTACACCATTCGCTCAATTAATTATAATTATCAATTAAATAATATCACGCAGCGACACAATGAAGCTACTGAATAACTCGAAAGAAGCGTTCAATAATAAATTTCCCTTGAGCCTTACCTAATAAAAATCAATAATAATAAAACTAAGAGGCTGTATCCTTAATTTCACCAACATTTTTCTATCTTCACATATTAAAAAAATTGACTGATTGTCCGTGAGGCGTGAATTTATGCCCAACATGTGCTTATGTAAAAACAATGATAAATTCAACCAGGATGAACTCAATAAATTTCAGCCATAATCAAAACAACTAATGATGACCATCCATTGAACGGATGTGATCCTCTTCCCTCTCCATAAGTATCACCATAATTTTCCCATATGAAACCAGTTTTTTTGTACTGAATGAGCATATTTTTGATTATGTTCTCCCTCAAATCTTTATATATTTTCCTAGCTTTATTCTGGTATGGTCCTTGAACATCAGAATAATGATTAAGTGCACGTAGTGTCAAGTAATTCAGATTTAACCATATGGGACCTCGCCAGTAAGGTGGATCATGCTCAGTATTGTACTTCATGTAGAGCGGTGATGATTTCGCTAGTGATCTGAGTCCGTACTTAGTCCAAAGTAATTCGGGTTTAGTTAAGTCGTTAAGAATTTTGTCTAGCTGCGGCGAGTTTGATTCGATAATTTGGAGAATAAATGGGAAAAGGGAGACATAGCCAAACGTAGAGTCAACGTATCGCAGCATTGGATCCTCCAGGACAATTCTGATGAGATCCGGTGATGCTGGTGATCTCGGTGGAGCACTCGGCCTTCGCAATTCAACTTTATCAGTATGAAGACCGAAGTCTGTGTACGTCTGAGCTGATGGTGACCAGTGGAGATTATTCAGGAGTTCATTATCCGTTAAATAACGATGAGTTTCCCTGTATTTTTCACTCGGGTGATTAAGTAACTCCGCCAATCTTGACATAACACCAGACGCAAATGCAATCCAACATCTCAAATCAACGTGACGCTCATCAATATTGGGATGCGATGCTCTCGGATAATCATCAAGTCCCGATGTCAACGTCTTTGGATTTAATTCTCTATTCGTCAAACTATCTCTCCCTCTCCATCTGTAAGTACCTGGTAAATCACCAATTTGTGTTGTATTAAACCACTCGAACCAGGCCTGCAATCTTGGATAAAGTTTATTCAATAATTTATAGTGCCTATCTAATAACTCAGTCTCACGTGTATTCAAAATATACTCAAGAGTTAAGAAGAATGTTGGTGGATTTGCATTTGTACTTATTTGAGTAATAAATTCCTCCGGCACTTTTTTAAGTGCTTCAGTACCAAGGATCATTTCCCTTGGGATCCATCCTTCTGAATTAATTAAATCAAACCAATGGCTCATAATATCAAGTTCAATGTCCAAATCCCATGTTGATATTAGTAAACCATGGAATCCCTCGTCCCAGAGAAATCCACGTGGGAAGAACGAACGACTCGGTACTGCTGTGTACAACGGTGCTTTCCAATATGGCACTGGATTTTTTGTATAAACGCTCTGTACCTGAGCAGTACCATAGAAGTAGCCTATTGATCCAATCAAATTTGAGAATGCCATTCTACCAAAATCAATTGCATCCTCCTTGAAACCTTTCTCCTGAAGCTTGAATGTCTTCTCAAATTTATCATTAAATCTTTTCCGTTGTTCGGCAAGTGCACTATCAAAATTTTTACCAGTCAATTTTTCTTTTCTCAGCGGAACACTTCCAGACTCGAATAGAACTTCGAATTCAAATGGAACTTTGGCAGTGACTTGTGTAGCGCAAAAGTTTGGGTCTGTTTTTTTGCCCTCAGAATCTAAAGGCAGTTGATCAGCACCAAGAACAATTCTCTTGACATTTGAGCCTTTCTGCGAAGCTAATCGAAGATTTTGGAGAACTGTCTCTCGGACTAGATCCAAACCTGGCATCACAGCAATGAGGAATGAATGCTCCTCGACAGTGCCTTTAGTTGGATTCATGCTGAATCTGTAGGCTCCAAGACCATCAGTGTATCCCTCCATTCCTGAGAGTCTATTATCTGCACCTAAAGATGCTTTGATATTGCCAGTTGATTTATCCTCAAGTGCTGAATAAAAAATAAATGAAACTTCCTCAGATTTATCAGTACGTTGGATCTCTGGATCTTTGTAGGTAACTCCAATCCTCGCTGTCCAATCACCACCGTGTCTACCTCCAGGTTTCTTCACGTACGATGTTTTGATAATTATGTCACCGTCGTGAATTTCCTGGATACCAAAGGTTTTACCATCGTGCTCCAACCATCCGTACTTCTCGAGTTTATCTGACTGTTCGCACCAGTGTCGGAAGCTCTCACTTCCCTGGCGCAAATCGTTTGGTCTATACCACATTAAACCACTCGCGAGTGATTGCGGATCTCGGGTTTTCATTCCAAAGTAGAGATTCGGCCTGTAAGAACCCCAGTAACGATCGGCAGTGTCAAGGCCATTGAGGGTAACGAGCTAAAAATAAAGAAGGCATTGTTCTAAATTTATTCTTAGGTACATTTGGTTTATTTTGATATCTCGAGAACAATAAGCCGGGGGGAAATTTATCGATGCCTTTTTTTAGTCCAGGAAATGCTCTAAAAAAAACCTACCAAAAATTTTCTCTGAGCCTACTCATTTCAGTTATTTGCAGAATTGGTAATAATTTTTTTGAAACTTCTTTCATTGAATTCATCACTGAATTGATTCTATCGGCGTACCAAAAAAACAATTTCCAGAGATAATATATACCTTCTCAGTGTCCAACGGTGTATTAACTCTAGTCTCCAAGTATCCTTTATACCCAAACCACGCTGCAACAGCCATACAAGTAATCGTCAACAATGAATTCATCAAATTCATTCTCGACGACTCCGATTCTTTCCTATGATGTGCATGATTGAGATGTTTATTCTTTGCTTTTGGTGTACGTTCATGGGATTTTGATTTTGCCATGATTCCTCCGTAATTCCATTAACGTTGCTCACTAAAAATCCTACGAAATTATCCAAACTTTAATACAACATAAGTACACATTAAAATTTTATCCATTCAATTACAATTGTCGGCAAAATTCATAGGTTATATACTCCATTAGGGCGTATTTTATCCAATGATTGTGAATTATTTAAATTCACATAGATACTTAAGAAAAACTTGACTTACTTAAGGCAAACCCTCCATTTGTCAATGTTAAAAAAAATTATCTTCTGTTACTCGAGCCTGTAGTTGATAAAAATTGATTGCTTTATGCAGCCAAGCGAAGAATCTTTATTCTGTTATAGCCTGTGATGCGTGGCACTGGAGAGCGCGGTGGGTCTACAACACGTTTTTCCCACTCCATTCTACCCCACCCCTTCTATTACAACTCGCCATTATTTTTTTAAGTTGGCGTAACTGTTCGTGACGTTGAGGAAGTGGAAGAGATTCAAAAAATTAATTTTTTTTCACTCATTTTTATTTCAACGATTTTTATATTTATTTTTCATTCAATAGTGTTTTTCTTTGTTGTTTATATCACAAATAAAGTGGAGGTCCATCTTCAAAATTGCAAATTTAAAATCAAAGCACTTGTTCTTAATATCACTTAATTTATATGAATTAAAAAAAATTAAGAGTTCGTAATTTTGGACCTGATTAAATGAAAAGCCCAAACGTTTCACTATTCTTTCAAAATTACATTGTTAATTACAATTTTTTTCATCTTCATTTATCGCTTGTTTTATTTGTTCTTTTTTTTCATTGGGAAGAGCTTGTACATTTATTTTCTAAAATTGTTTTGTTGCATAATTCTCATTTCTCACTTTTTTTTATTTCGTATCTAATTCGTTTATATAATGTTTTTTATTCCTTCGAATTCGTATTTGTTTTTAACACTATGATTATAAATTGCAAAATCCATTTTAATTCTGATGGATCAGCGATTGGTTTATTATGGAATGTCTTGTATGGAATTTTTTCTTCATCCTGTTTGCTTCTTTACTCCTCGACTTATTACATAGATTTAATATTATTTATATACAATACTCCTTTATTGCAAAATTCACCGAGAGCAAGGGTCCGAGTTCTTTTTTATTCTTTAATTATTCAAGTTTCGAACTTAGGCCTTTTCCAATCGTTGTACAACACATTCGATGAGCACAACTTTCATTAATACATAGTCCCGTATTCATTTTATTGTTTTGCCTTTATGGTAATTATTATTTCAAAAAGAAAATGAGAAAATGAACTTGTGTGTCGAGAAATTAAATTTAAGAATTCGACGAATTCAGGAACAAACTGTTGAGTGAGACTAAATTTAAAAAATTGTACATTTTTTTGCAAATATCTTGAAAACGATGAGGCTCAGGAAAATTTGTCAAGAGACATTTTTTGTAGAGAATTTTACGCACTAAAAAAAAAATCTCTTGACACATTCTCCTAAACGCCATCGTTTTCGAGATTTTTCAGAAATAATTTTTCGACTTATCCTCATTCAACATTTCGCAACTGAATTAATACACATTATTTACATAGGACTGAAATTTATCACCGTAAAATTCGGATGTTTCATTTTTTATAGTACTTACCCATATTAATTAATCTGTCTCTGCTTAGTTCATTGATTAGTCATTTAAAATTCTTTATAGTACACTCATTCGGAAACATTTAATAATTTCCGGAATTCGTTTTTTTTTGCTTCAAGTTTTCTTCTTCGATGAAAATTAATAAGCTAATCCGACTAATTGCCCCAATTACGCAATACCAATGCTAATTTCTATGAAAAATAAATGAATTTCATCAATTAAACGTAATAATTAAAATTTCAAATATTGAGCTATACTTAAATTTAAATTTTTTGTAAACATTATTAGCACAGATATATCTAACAACGTGTCAATGCTATATTCATTCAAATCAATAACAAATTTAACTATCTAATGTGTTCTATAATTTTTATCGTTTAATTATAATAATTTAACGATAATCACTCGCCAAAATCTCCACGAGTCTTCAGGCTCTTATTATTTTTTTCCACCTCCCTTCATACATTCTAAATTCATGCAATTTCCTAACTCTGAGAAAAAACTCTCTACTCTTCTTGTTAATTTAATTTTCATTTTTTAATTCATTATTAATTTTAATAGACTAATCTTTGATGCGTGTGATTAATTCTTATTCATCTAATCCTACACTTAGCCGGTAATTTTAACACCGTATGCTCATCTCCGATTTTTTAAATTCAATCATCTATTATATAGTTTTTTTTAGGGGTGTGCGAATAGCGTTTGAATTGAATTGAATTGAATAATACTATTCAATTCAAAAAATGAATTGAATATTCAAAATATGAATCCAAAATATT
>JABSMS010003695.1:0-16367 GCA_018902275.1 Aleiodes sp. PSUC_FEM 10030003
AATAATATAATAAATAAATTGAGATCATTTTTTTAATCACTGTCGTCATTGTAATCTTCAACACTGTAACCATAGTCCCTGCTGCTGTTGCGTTTACTCATTTGTATTGTATTTATTATTGAAGCGTCAGTTGTTAATTCTTCGGCTAAGAGATTTTCATTGTTTCTTAATGTTGCATTAGCACCTGAGTCTAAAAGGAGATTCACTACTTCAAGGTGACCGTGGTTTGCTGCCACGTGAAGCGGAGAATCCCCCATTTTATTCTGTTAAATTTATTCCACATTAATTTCAAGTAATGATTGAATGAAACGCTTGAAATATTTTTTGCTTTACCTGAGCATTAATTCCTGGATTTTGAAGCGCCAGTAATTGCCTGACGCAGTCTAAATGTCCTGCACGCGATGCCCAGTAGAGAGGAGTGTTTCCAGCAGAATCTAAGCCAGTTCCGGAGACTCCTTGCCTCAGACACTCGATTAGAAATGAGATGTTTCCTCTTCTGGCTGCTTCGTGAAGAGGCAAATCTACTTGCTCCATTTGTTCTTCAACTTTTAATTGGATGGAGTGAATACGATTTCATGATGAGGTTTGAGTTTTGTTAAAATGAATGCTATTTACCATAATTCGATGGAATTAATCCCTCTTTCTCTCCACACTTAGCCTTCCACCAATTTGGATCACTGTCAAGATCATAAACATAGAGCAACTGACCTTCCTCAAACGATAATTCATCAGCCTGTTAATTAAAAAAATTAATTTCCTCAATAATTATCAAAATTTTTCTCAAATTATCAAGTGTTAGCTTACATGTTGAGCTGTATAATTGTAAAGTGCTCTCACAACTTTGACTTTTCCTGAGAATAAATAAACAGAGAATGTTATTCACGTGATAGGCATTCAGAAGAACAAGGTTAGAAAGAGATCGTTCGATTTTAATTGAAATCACAGTGATTTTACGTTGAATTTTTAATTTCAGAATCAGTAAAAAAAACTTTTGAGTCACATCAAAATTTTTTCAAATGCTTTGGAACAAATACCTGGCCTACGAATGGGTTTTGGAGGCCTTGGGGGATTAACAGGTGTCTTCGCTTCCTCTGTCGCCATGATGACTCAAAGTTCTCTTATCACTTTATCACTTTCAACAAAAAAATTCAAGGAGAAAGTTCAACTTCAAGTTTTAAATGCAAATTCAAAATTTCTCTCTTCGAATCAACAATTCAGAAAATAAATTCCATCTAACTCCGAAAAATTCATGAAATACATGATTAATGAATTATTTAATCAATGATTAAATAAAAAAATTGATTATTCAAATATTTACATAATTAATTTCAATACTTTATTCATTTGAAAATTAATATGTGAACAATCTTCTTTTAAATTTAAAATAAAAAAGTAGTTTTCAATAATTTTTGAAATCCAACGATTTCAAAAAAATTCGAGAACATTAATTATTAATTCTTTAATAAAAAGTAAGACAACGTGCATTCTTTATTTTTATTTAATTTTCTTTTTTTTGTTATAATCGATAACTGATAGAACATTTTTTTCAAAACTCATGTACTCACTCATTCAATCTCTCATGACATTGACATACTAATGATTATTAATATCTGTATAGTCCCATGAAAACACTATGCACTAACTGATTTCACACGTTCCTCGACAAGTCACATTTTTTTATTATTTAAATTTCCAGTTTTATTTATAATATTTCTAAGTGTTCATTCGTGAATTGATTTTTAATCTCTTATAAAATCTACTCGATGGTTCATCCTCAAAAAAAAAAGCTTAAAGCATTTTTTAATTATTTTCTTTTTGTTAATTTTGCAGTTTAATTCACACTGATTTTTTTCACTTGCCCCTAATTTAATCTGCAATCCTCTCAACAATACTAACTGTTTTCATTTTTTATGTAGTATTTATTTTTATTCTTCTCTATGAATTATCGAACTGTGAAGAATTTCCTCTGTTTAATCTACCAAAAAAAATATTTTAATTTTTACTTCTTTTTAGGCACTAAAATATATATTCAAATATGAATTGAATCAATTATAGTTTTTCAAACAAATTTCTAAAAAATCATCATAAATGCTGAAAGAATATTTCGTTAAACTTTTCCATTTTTTTTTGTACAGAATTTTTTTTTGAAGTGTAGGAGGCAAGCTCGAATGCCAGAGAAAAAAAATTGCAAAAAAAATATGAATATTCTGATATTTGGAATAAATCATAATAGCCAAGGTTTGTTACTGAATGTACCAATTTATATCAAATTCATTTACAATTATCAGCATTAATTTATTCTCTCACATCACTCCAAAAAAAAGAAACTTTTTCACGTTTTTCTTCACTTCTCAGCACTCACAAATAAACTAGAAATAAAGAACAATGAATTAAATCATGCGAGCCGGAAAAAAGAGATAATTGGGATAATGAGGTAAACTTTGAAGTTTTTAATCAATGAAGAGAACTTGTTTTCTTGATGAGAAAAAAATTTATATTAGATTAAAATGAAAATTCAATTACTGGGACATTACAATTATATTCTCCGATCTCATTGATTAATCTTACAAAGTACAAAAATTCTGCCTCACAATATTAATTATCAATTTCTTTGTTCATCAAATTATCCATAACTTCTCGTTTCTTTTGAATTCATTGGCAGTAAACCGTAATTATCTTGAATTTTTTTAATTATTTATTCAAAGACTAATTTTCTACAAGAAATATAGTCTCACCAGACACGAGAATCATTATTTTCACTCACATTGCATTTCTTTATCTCATATTCTTCTTGAACCACAACAAAAATACCATTTATCATTAAAAAAAAAATTAGGAAAAAATAAGAAATTGTTTCTATGCTTTTCAGAAAATCCTACAACAAAAAACAGTTATCGCATTTCGGGCTTACCTCCTCAACAGAATGAGATTTTCACACATTTTTTTCAAAAAGTATTGCTTTACGTAAATTGCGTGAAATTTGTTAACCTTTTTTTCTATCGATTTCTTCAATTTCATATTTCTTCACTCAGTGAAAATATAGAGAGGAATAGGATGATTGCAAAGGATTAACTACGAGCAATTGTCTATCAATGATTATTTTATCTGCACTTTTTCAAAAATGTGGATTAGTGGAAATGGATGACGTGGGAGTAGGCAATAAGAGGATAGGGAGGGTATGGATGATCGAATTGAGGTACATAAAGAGGCGTGTGTGAATGATTCAGTCCTGCATCTCCTCCGGCATCTCGTGCGGATTGAGAATGCCCGGTACAGCCATTTGTTGTCTTCTCTTTTCTTCTTGGGCAAGTCGAAGTGCTGTTTCTCGTTCCTCAAGGTAGAGATCCGAATCATCTTCACCTGTGTACTCCTTCAAAGAAAAACAAAAATCAAGAATATTATCATCGAAATAAAAAAATCCTGGATTCTCATTTTAATAATTCAAGTTATGAAATTATTAAACTCACCCTGATTTGTACGAGGAAATCTCTGAGATGTTCCTTGAAAGCCGGTATATCCTGATCAAGATTGAACAAACCTTGGACAGTTATTTTAATCTGATTATCCGTTAAATGTGGGAATGCTGCTTTGAGTAATCTCGCAACGAATTCCTGTACATAAATTCTGTTGTCTGGTGCTGGCCCAAGTGGAACAAGAATTCTCCCAAGTTCAACGAGTGTGAACATGTATGCCAGAATAGTAGCGTGCATCGTGAGTCCCGCTGTATGCGACGTATCAGTAACAACACTGAATATATGTTGCAAGATATCCGTGAAATACGTCTGATAGAAGCTCTGTGCAGCTTGCTCATGATGCTCAATATTTTGTAACAACTGGTACAGTATCTGTAATCCAGTGTCAGCAACATTTCTCATTGTGTGTTTAAATGCCCATATTATTGAATCAAGTACCAATTTGAATTGTGCTGGTGGAATTGACAAGAATGCTGGAAAACAATGTACATTGACTGCCTGCAGTAACAAGAAAAAATTAGTCCTGTGCTCTGGAAATTCCTCAAAGTCCTTATTAATCATTTCGAGTGTACATTCAAAGACAGCATCAAATATTTTTGGTACTTCACTAGTAATATGTCCCTCGAGTTTGTTAACAATCGTTGCCATAGCACTCAGTACCTCGGGTTCTCTTGCGCATGGTACATTAGTTTTTTGATAATCAAGTAATACAGCATCAAGTAATGGTGGTATGAAATTTTCAAGTACCATTTGATGATCATTTGATCTACTAACCCAATCTGATATTAATTTCAATGTTTCTTTTTTAACTACTCTCATACTTTTAATCAGCGGTTGTTTCATAACAATTTCACCATTTAAAGCAATAGCAGCACTAATATTTTCACTCATAACTTTGTATACGTTCAACATGTCTAAATATATTCTACCTAATTGTATTACATAGGGATGTCCAAGGGCCTTACATGCTCTAACATTTGTTTTAAGAATACTAGCCAGCTGTTTGACAGCCTCTTGGTCCTTCAGTACATCAACATTTTTCGATGCCTGACTTATAATATCATCCCATACACGATTCGGTAGTAACATGTAACGTTCAATACGATCTTTCTGTGCTAAATCATCAACTTGTGCACTTATCATGTAACCAACAGCCTCGTAGAACGTGTGGACCTGTTGGGTCTGCAGATCACATATAATGCTACTTATTGATAATAATATGTCCTCAATGAATGGTACCGATTCACCAACTTGTGTTTGTACAAAGTGACGCCTGCATTTTAATGCTATTTTGATAAATGTATCACACGCCATGTCCTGTACACCATCGTGTGTCTCATGCATAAATTCAAATAATTTATTAACAACAGTCTTGAGAAATTTCCAATGGGCTCGAAGGAAACGTGGATACTGTCCAACAACGTACATTATATTACTCGCAATAATGGCTTTATTGTCTTTACCCTTCTTTTGTTCACACAAACCAAGTAATTCTTTTATAACAGTTACGAGGAAACGCTTTTCATCCTCCTCGTGCATTGCACCAGAGATGCTACCAATTGCCCAACAAAGTGTATTCAAATTTTTCCATGACCATTCAGTACCGTTTACCTGATTCTGTAATTTTTCAGTCATCACTTTTTCAGTATCAGCGTAGTCAAGATGAGTTAAATAAACCAATGTTTCACGCATATTTTTGTACAGATTAATTGAATCAGTGTCTTTCATAAATTCACGTACAACTTCACCGTTTTCATTTTCAACTACTAGGACTTCCTCGGGTTTTGCCATTCTACTTATCATGATGTAACGTACTTTTGTTAAGACTGGACAATAAAATGCACGCCTTGGTGGAATTGTCATGTTATTTTTAGCCATAAACAACGGGGATGATGACATGAATGGATTTTCTTTGTACAAATCAGCAGCCAAACTGTTCCAGTATTCCAAACAAATTTTGAATATCTCAACTTCCTCAACTTCGGAAATTAAAACGAGATAGTGAAGGGCTTTGGACAGTGTTTCGTTGAGTTGTTTTTTCTCAACTAATTGGCCATGCTCTTTCAGATAAGTACAGAGAAACATTGCGAGATTTTGAATGAAGTTCTGCTCATCGTCGTGGCCAAAGGCATAAGCATCACGTATATTTGTGTCGCGTGGAAGCATTTGCTCAAGTTGCTGCATCGTATTAGCAAAGAGAAGGATGAACATGTCGTCGTAATTTGTTACTGTCACTGCTGCTATCTCAGTTAGACACTTCAGCGTTACATTTCTGAAGATTGGAACGTTTAAGAACTGCAAAAATAAAGTAAATTGAAATTTTTCTGCTCTGACAATAATAAATATTTAACTCTAAACAAATTACTCACCTTGAATATCAATGTTGTTATGAGCTTTGTTTCGAAAATATAACCAAGTGGAATCCAATTTAAAAACCTCAATAAAGTCTCGAGTGTAACGGCAACTAGTGGTACGTTTGGTGAATTATCCATTACAAACTGGCACAATTGAAATATCTGTGAAAATTCACTGCACATTGTGTCTTTGAGATGTTTTGCTTTAGTCTGTGTCATTTGGCCACTTGAAAAATCAAAGACTTCCTCAGACAGAAGCTTCAGAATGGCCATATTATTCTGACAAAGGCTCTCATTTGTTTTACTCGCACCGACAATGTCACCAATGAACGATTCCCAGTTTTTTGGCCATTCGCGTTTCAATACCTGTGATGTTTCAGAACAATTTTTGTCTCAATGCGTCATTATTCATTCTTTCAAGAACAATAGAAATTGAAATTTACCTGTACAAGAATGATATTCAATTTGCTCAAGTAGACTCGCGAATTCAGCATCGTTTCTGGATCACTACTCGTTTTGATAATGAGGCCTACGATGTACTTTTTAATCCCCTCACATTGATTCCTAGGGAGAACTTTCCATCTTGTCTTTATCACTTGTTCAAGTATTTGTAATGCGTAATATTTTGTTTGTTGATTCTGTAAAAAAAAATTCATTAGTACCAAGGAACGATTATTAATTCAGTAGCGAAGTCGATTTTCTCTGCCAATTGTTTTTCTCACATATCTCAGAAACTAGTGGAGATACGTCCTTTTTGTCCTAATGCTTTTTTGTAGCTCTTGAAATTCTCTACAAAAAAGCATTAGGGCAAAAAGGGCGTATCTCAATTAGTTTCCGAGATATTTGTAAGAGAAGATCGGCGGAAAAAATCGACTTATCATGTTTCACCTCAACTACTAAATTGTATTTATTAATTGGACGAATTTAATTACCTGGGAATATTCTAAAATAGTATCAACTCGTGTCCATGCGTCTGGATGCTCTTTGAGAGTTGTAAGTACCTCCTGTGCAACTCTCTGCTGTTCACCAATTCCCCCATACATACATCCTACAATGTTGTCTAAAAGGGTTATATCCAATTTCTGATTGAAATCCAATAGTTTTGACGCCTGTTCAGCCAGAGTTGCCATTGTGTCGTACTTGACGATTTCAATCTGCATTATTCAAACCGAAAATCAACTGGTTTCAATGTTAAACGGAAAATAATAAATAAATGTTTACTAAGTCCTTCAAAGTACTCCACAATAATTCAGAAGTGCGCAATAAGAATGAAAATTCAGCGGCACGAGAATTAATGAAATAACCGCCAGTTACAATCAAATAATTTCATTGATTATTTTGAATAATCGTTGAAAAATAAATTTGTTAAATTAAATTAAAGTATTAATTGAAAGAAAAAAAACCCTGAAAAAACGTGCAGACAGGTCGACGTACTTTATCCGTATGTGTTACATACATGTGTACCCGCTATCCTCAAAACCTAACCTCCATTCGACAATGAACGACAAGAAAATTCTAAAAAGCCAAATTTCTAAAGCTCCAACAACCTAAAAAATTTCCGAAATATTGGAAAAAAGCACGTGTCGAGTTTTTGAGAACTAACACAAACCACTTTCCAAAAGTGGAAATGTAATCGAAAATAGAAAAACCCCGGTAAACTTCCCCAATAAAATGGACACATTCCTCTCTCACAATTGCCAAAAACAATTAAACTACTCGTAACTTCCAAAAACTTTAATTCGTAATAACATTATGATTTAATTGTTCACCTGGAAGCTCATTAAGTTCGTATTTGTAGGTAAGAAAAAACGACAAAGAACTAACCTAGTGTCCAATTGCAAAAAAAATCACCGAGAATCAATCCATTAAATTATTCCATTTTTCAAATGATTTAATAAAAAATTTATACAAACAATTTTGATGATTAAATTGAATTTGGATAATTCTTACACACCAGTGAAATTAATTTTTAAAAAAATCACACAATCACTAGTCGGTGATGAAACATAAAAAAAAGAAACTCAACACACAAAAGCTACGATTCCCGCGCGACGACCAAACGTCTCTTCTCCCTTTCGGTTACAACGCACCGCTTCGTATTCTCTCTCTCTCTTTCTCTCATTCTCTCTCTCTCGCACACATACACAGTCTCTCTCGCAATTTCACCTCTCTTTTATTATTAAATTTTCGTCTCTCTTCATTTCCCCGCAACTCACATTCATTCTCGTGATTTTTTCTCTCAGTCCAGTGGAAAAACGTCTCAAGTCCTTCTACAAACAGTCGGTGTGTCCACAAAAATTTATTTCATCAGATTTAAAACTCAATTACGTTTATATTCTTTGTTAATTTTCCGTTTTTTTATTGAACTGAAAACACTACATCGATATTCAGCTACTGTTCGCCTTTAACTTTTTCTCACTCCCTCATACGGCTAACAAACTCACCAAAAAGTCTCCACATGGGGACTCTCGTAGGAAACATACACAAATAAAAAAAAGTACTCACATACACACACCATACACCTACAGACACAATACCTTTACTCTTTCATACATTTTGGAATTAAAAAAAAATGAAAAACATTCTGCCTCATTGATAATTTATTTCTGATTCAATCGTTTTTCTTTTCGGTGAAAAAAAAATCACTAACAATCGTCACACTTTTCATCAGACATTCCAGCATCATCCAGTGTTTCTTCTAACCCTGTCTTTTTTTATTAATAAGTACATTTAATCGTAAACACATGCACTATACCCACCAGAACAGAACTCAGTAGTATCGGATTATTATTATTTTAATATTTCTCCAGATCACTTTGAATTAAATGTTTAAACAATGTTTATTTGGGTTAAATTTGTGGAAGTTGAATTAACTGGTGATAATTGTTTCTTTTTTTTTCATACAAAAAATGAATCCTCGTTACTGTTTCACATTGGCTGAGAATTAGTTCATTCAACCATTAAAATGATAATTCATTAAAAAAAAATTAATTCATTATTATAATCGTGTAAATTGTAACTAAATTGTTAATTTCACACTTTCAGTTACACTTTTACGTCTATCTCAGCTTCCCCCGCAAAAAAACCCAACCTATAAAGATTTTCGAAAATAATAACAAGATGGCGGATGTGTAGTACGCGCCGGGAACGCTGACCATTGCGGAGAAACGAGAATTCTTATTGGTTAAATAATTTTATTTTGACCAATGAAATTGTTGGTTAAGCGTTTGCAATTTTCCACGGAGTTCGCGGTGATAATCGAGAGGGAAGGGATCAAAAAGGGGTTGAGAAAGAGAAAAAAAGAGAGAGAGAGAGAGAAAGGCTTTGACACAATCGTCACGGGTTCGCAACAGTGGACTGCGTCTTGTGACGTCATTGGAAACACGTGTACAACGATTTTGAGGAATCTCTATAAGGGACAAGATTTATTTAAAGAGATAACGGATCGATTAGTGAAAATGTAAGTTTCTGGGCGAAGAAATGTACATTTTAAGAAATAATTAATGAGTTTATGATGACGTCAGCGTTATATTCGGATCAAGATTGTCGACTCGTTTGGGAGTGACAGGTTCCAATACTGTTGTTGACATCAATAAGAACCAATACTTAAGAACGTATTTTTTGGAATAAAATTGTTCGCGGGAACGTGTCTTCACTCGTGCAATTAATTTCTCACGTGTTGCTCATACGTTTTGTGGAAACAATTTAATTAATTTAGATTAATGTTTGTATTGTAATTTATTTCAGAATTTTTTTTATTTATTGGAGGACGGGGCAATTTATTATGACGCAACAACGTGAGACTGTGAAGAAGTCGAGGACTGAAATAAATATAAGAAGATTATTGTCGAGATGCGAATTGATGGCCAAAGAGGATCCTCATAAAGACTGGAGGCTGGAGAAAGTAAAGACAAATTTTTTCTCTTCGATTGAGGGAAAAATTGAGGAAACAAGAGTCGAGTTTTTTTAGTCTTTTTATTTGGGGATATCTGCGAATTAATAGAGACATGGAATTTTTGCAAGGAATTTTTTGTAGGTTTTTTTTTCTCTGGGAATTCGTTATGGAAGTTTCTGGTTTCCCTTGAATTCTGAAGATATTTTCAGAAATTTAACTCTACAATGAAGTCAACTTATGTAATAAAATCGATGGACTGGATTTCAGTTGAAATTTGAATATTCTTTGTACGGAAAATCGTTCGGAAGCCTTCATTTCATTTAAAATAAGATCTTTTCAATGATTTTAGTGAAAAAATTAAAAACTATAGAATTGAGGAAAAAAATCGACAAAAACAATTCTTACGTACATTTTCCATTGAAAATTTCCTCGAATTTTCAATGAAATGAAAAAAAAAAAAATTAAATTTTACGTTTCATGGAAAAATCCATTTTACCCCACGTTTCCCGATCATGTCTTCGAATTCACTCCTAAATTATTCAAGTTTCTTTTCAGTACATCCTCGCACTGGACGACATGCTAAAAAAATTACAGACCCAACCAGAGTAAGACTTTATTATTTTTTTCTTTAATAAGATTATTTACTGAATTAAGAATTGCATCGTAATTTTTCTCAATGCAGTAAGCCACCGAGAGACACAATGTCTGAATACATAAAGAGAATAGATTTTTTAAAAGGTATTGTTGATACAGCGAAAATAAGTGGACCAATTGAGAGAGTTAATGCTGCACAAATGCTACCAAAATCATCATGCTTATCGCTTGAAACAACTGGACCAAGTATAACAACGCAAATCCATCAAAAAACGACAGCCAAATACAATAAAGATTTGAGAGCCGAATTGTTTGGTACCGATGGAGGTAAATTCATGAATTTTCAAAATTGTTAATTTATAGACGTCAGAAAAATTTGAAAAAATTCATAAATAGTCAGCATTACTCAAATTACATTTTGCAATATGTAACTTTTTTTTTAAACATTCCCTTTCTATAAGTAAATAACAAAGATTGTTTAAACTTTCGGGACTTTCGAAAATTCTGAATATGAAAATATTTATTACGATTTTTAAAAATGGATTTGAGGGTAAATAATCAATTGCTTTTTCCATGAATTTTCGAGAATTTAGAATATGTTTTTATGGCTCAAAACGAAGAATTGAATTTTAACACTTGAAAATTTAAATAAAGAAATCAATGGAAATTTTTGTTCGAAAAGATTTGAAAAAAAACAACATTGCTGAAGCACTTGGATGTCCTTAATCTCATTATTATTATTTTCCTTTATTTTTTCTTTTGGTTTTATTATTTTATTCTTAAATCTTGTTTGAAGGAATGGGAGATGATGGCTTGAGAAGAAGAACCTCGAATCAACCAAATCAAGATGAAGATCTCGATGCAATTATCAAGTACAACCGAAATATGCAGGAGAAAATAGCTGAAAATATGTTGCTAATGACGAAAAATATGAAGGAACATGCTTTAACGGCGAGTGCAATTATTAAGAATGATTTGAAGTCATTGGATAAAGCTGATCAATTGACAGACACAAATGCGGATAAATTGAAAGCAGAATCATTAAAACTTGATGAACACACTAAGTCTAATTGGAGATGTTGGGTGTGGCTGATGATTGCTTTTGTGTTGACTGTCTTTCTCAGTGAGTATACAATTCAAATGAACAAATTAGCTAAGTGGATCAATGAATGAACAAGTACCATTGAATGAACGAAATTTATTTTCGAGCAAAGTAATTGATTAAATTTTAGAAAATTCTTCAAAAATAATAACTTCGATAATTATCTTCATTTAGAAGATTTCTTGTGGAAAAAAACATACGTTCATTCTTTAATTCAATTTTATTTTAATTTATTGACTCAAATTAAATTTTCAATCTTCAATTCAAGTCAAAAATTTTCATAATTTACAGATTACGAAAATTTTCTTAATCGTTCATTCATTGGACCGTTTACCCCATCCAATGTTAACGCAACTCGCTCTATTAATATCCCTCTTTATTTCAGACATGGTTTTATTCATGAAAATCGCCAAGAAAAAAGTGTAATTTTAATCAATGTATTTTGTAAATTTATTTAAATAAATTCTTCCCAAGAATAATTCAAGGAAATCTTTTCGAGAAGTTTATCAGTGATTCAACTCACCGATAGACGGCTGTCGCGGCGGTGACCTCGAGCTTTCGGTGAACATGGCGACGTTCTCGAAACTTTTGCGTCAAGTTACGCCGCTTCTGTCATCGCACAAAAATAAAACTTGAAGAATTCAATTAATTTCTTAACAGAACATAAACAAGTGCCATAAATTCGTTTCTCTATTGATTAACAAATTGAATGATTAAAGAAATTATTAAAACAATGAATTAATCATTAACCTCAAAGTGAAAAATGAAGAAATATTATCAGGCAGCTCTAACTATAACAGCAGTAGTCAGTTTGATAGCTCTCGTCATCTACAGACACGAATACAACAAATTAAGATTTGTTTTAACAGTTGTAAAATACTTCGGAACACCATCAAGAAGTTCCAACGAAACTTGCACATTGTCGCCGATAATTACTCGAAATTTCAATGCCGATTTCACCGAACCAATTTCATCGTGGCAGAGAATCTCCGATGATTTTTACATTTTCTCTGCTTACAATGTCGAAGGAGAAGTGCGAGCACTTGCATTCGGAGTAACTGAAAATATTAAAAACACTTATTCATGCAGTGTCACGATAAATCCAGAAAATCCGAAGGTAATTCCCGGAAAATTTTCGTTCGAAATTATGTCGGAGAATGATTCCATCGATGTTGCTTATGTTAATGGCAAGAAATTCTATTTTTTGATGCTTTCCTGCAACAATGCGAGCTTCTCGAAGGACAAAAAAATCACTGTCGTTCGATTTTTTGAGGATGTAAAAAAGAATTCGAAGAATGCAATTATCAAAGTACGGAATACTGCGGAAATTGGAAATAAAAGTTCTTCAGTTGTTTGCGTAGCTCCTCCAAATTTGGAAGAGAACAAAAATTTTGGGATGAAGCAAATGGATATGATAAGTTTCATTGCATTTCATGAAAACATTGGCCTTAGAAATTTCGTAATTTACGATTTCGGAATTAACGATGTGTTCAACTTCGCGATGAAGTCTTTAACGCATAATTCAAAAATTAATTTGACTTATTCCACAGTTACGTGGAATTTTCCGTTTGATGTTGGTAATAAATTGATGAGGAGAATTGTTGAGACTGATTGTCTTTATCGAACGTTTGGAAGAGCGAAGGTTGCAGTTGTATTAACGTGGAATGAATACATGAATTTGAAATATCATTCTTCGATTAAAAACGTAATTTCTGATTTTAATAAAATCCTCGGAAAATCTGGAGATTCTTTTAAAATCGAGAGCTTTGTTCTGTGCACCGAGGATGCAGAGGGCGATTCGCTGAATATTTCAACGCCGGTGATACTCACAACGTCGAAGAGACTGAGAATGGAGAACAATAAAGACGGAACTCACATTTATGAATTGAGGGATAAGGAGAAATTATTTGGAAAGCGAAACGTTTGGAATAAACTCGATGACTTGGTGGTTATTTACAAGTACGAGAGCTGCCACGGGGACCAAGAAACCATCGGCAATCAGGTGCTGAAGTTCGCCGATGTTATGCCGAGTACACAAATATTTCAGTACTACGTTAATGGAAAATTGTTCAACAATTAAAGTGTGAAATTCTGAATTTTTTAGCACAATTATTTTACAAGTTTTTGTATTTCCTTTGTATTGAATAAATATTCTTTTTTTTAAAAGAAATGAATCTGTGTCTCTAAAAATTTTATTTAATTTTTTGTATAAATTTTCCTGAATTTTTTTTAATTAATCAAATTTTATTGATCACTGTCGAAAACGTGAGCTTAAATATTACAATACGAATTCATTTATAATAATTAATAGCAATAATAAATGTTAGCAATAAGAAAGAATTCATTTTCTACTTAAGGCGTTGCATTATAGCTGAATTTTTTAGACCAGCTTCATCGATTGTCTTGTTTTCGTCAGTTAATTCCTTGGTTGGATATGCAGTTAAGAGACTGAAATCCTGTACTGCGTAGTGTGGTCTCATTGTTGTTATGTATCTTCTTATGTCACCGATTGTGTGAGTCAAATTGAATTGCTCTCTTATGTTTTGGCCATCGGCGAGTCTTATTTGAATCGTTGTAGTTGGATTGGTTGTATCGAGATTCAATTGACTGCGTGCTTGGGATTCGTTTGCAGCTTGATCAGCTGGGTCTGTTGGCACTGTCATTCCAACGGTTGCTGGTGAAGGACTGAAAGAATAATTAACGTAAATAACTAAATATTAAAGATGTTGACTGAAAAAATGGTAAAATTCGGGAAAATTGATAGAACCCAATGAATTGGAAATTAATAAATAAAATTACGTGGTTTAATGGGTAATTTTATCTTCGTCAAAAATGATGCAAGAAATCTGGAATTTTTTGAGCATACAGAAAATTCTGAAACCCCCTGAAAATTTTTCTGAATTATTTTATCATATTATTAACATAAACCTTTGATTTTCATCAATTTTTCCAGTCGCTCAACATCATTTAATCGACTCATTTCGAATTTTATTAAATACGTATTTACCTTCCCAATTTGTGTCCCCTTCCTGCGAATGCCTTGACCTTGGGTTTAGGTGGCACGTACTCTTCATGACGATGATCCTCCATGTCCAGACGAACCTCAGCGCCCTGCACTTCTTCGCGTATTTCAGCTGGCAGTTCACCGCGTTTAATAGCATCCAAAAATTCCCGATTTTCAGGATCAGTATAAGAACGTACTTCGCGATCATTAATAGTGAAACCATCGCGCCAAAGTTTCAACGTTATCAGTCCTGTATTTGCTGGTTGGCCAGATGGCGATGCAGGTATAACCTCCGTATCATTACTAGTTTGACCCAATTTGTAACCAGTACCGCTGAATGTATTAGGCCTCTGATGATGTGAGCTATGGCTCTGTGCTCTTTCTTCATGTGGTATCGCCTGCTCCTGGCAGGTTTTGAACATGTCGTTTATAATATCTTGCTTCTTTTTATTCGGTCCAAGGATCTGTTGGCCACTGTGTTCTGATCCCCCGGCATAAAAAGCCTGACCCTCCTCGTCAGAGCTGCTGTCTTGATTTTGGAGTGAGCTCAGTGTTGCGAAACGTTGATTTCCCTTTGTTTTTGACTTTGGTTTCGACTTTGATGGATCCATATTCGTTGATTCAGTAACTTCTTGCTGCGATGCTTCCTCCTCGGGTGATCTTTCCGGTGGCACGTCAACTGATGCAATTTCTGGAACTTCCTCCGCTGCACCTGATTCTCCGTATTCGTAAAAATTACCAAGTGCTACCTAAAATCAGTATTTAGTAGTGAAGAAAACCTTTTCAATTCGAGTTCCCTTCGAAAATAAGAACTTTGAAAATTACGACATAATCAAAGGATAAAAACATCGACAATTTGCATTGAAAAGTCCCAAAACTAATTGAAATAACTTAATGAATGCTTGGCAGGAAAATAATTAAATGCGACACCGAGAGCCGATTAATGAAATTCCTTTCTCTTTCGAAGACGTTGGATGAAATGATAGTATTAATAAAAATTATAACCGACAAAATAACTATGATAACTTTCATTTTTCTTTTTAAATGTGCTGTCTCACCTCTAACTGCCAAGCTGACGAGGCGAGATAAAATTCGGCTCTTTCCCGTTCGACCCCAGTTATATCGATAAATTGTGATATAACATCATCATCCATGGTTATAAATTTTATCAAAATTTAACAAAAGAATTTAATATTATTTATCACCTTGAGGATGTTCCCAGTTTGTTTCTCGATGAATTATCAACGAAGTATTTTCCTGGACACTATTTTGATGGTATAACCTGTTTAGTGAAGATTTTCTTCAATGACAAGCCGGGAGCGCCGTAGATTTGAAGTGTGGGGGAAGGCTGAACCTTCGATTAAATGTAGACACAACAAAATAATTCAAGTTTGGAAAATAGATGGCGAGTGCAGCATTGTATCAATGGAAAATGTTATTCCACAAATGAAATCAAGACGTCGGTTAAATGAAGAAGTGCACATCAATTATGTTTTAAATAAATTAATCTGAACTTTAACAATTAAGATAATTTAATATGGACGATTTGTTTTATCAGTAGGAATATCGTCTCCAAATTTTTTGCAGGGCTTCAGGATGCTGTAGAAAGTATCTAGCAGGGTTATTAACCTTTAATTTCCCCTTTCAGTTGATTAAACGTTGAAATCAATGAAAATTAATATTTTATTTTATTTACAAATGACAGAAGTCGACCTTCAAGATTATCGGATGTTGGTTTAGCTGTTTCCTACGTTATAGACATGCAACAACTCATGTCCCTAGAAATTCCCTACGTTCTTGCTCCCCCCTCCATTCTACCTTTCCTCACACAACGAGCTTCGCAATCGCCACCTTCCAACATCGTTTTCCCGCCTTCGTTGTACGCGGGGAGGGGATGTCGATGCTCAGCGGCTTTTCGCACAACAGCTTCGTCCTTTGTCACATC
>JABSMS010003706.1:0-16363 GCA_018902275.1 Aleiodes sp. PSUC_FEM 10030003
TAAATATTGTATTCACTAAAATGGTGAAAGCGCCGGCTATCTAGAATGCGTGGTGGGTCGCGTGCATAGTAGTCTCATAAATAGTGAATCACATGCATTCCACAGGTAGTAATGTCGCTCGAGTAAACATCATATAAAGAAATAGGTATGGCTAGTGCTGGAGAATCGAAGAAGATATCGGGCTTTCTAGATTAATACGCACTTGTTCTCACTGAATAAAACTTTCCACTACTACTTGGTGATATTTTCTACTCTATTGCACTATGCCTGTCCTTGTGTTGGTTAACTTTCTCAACGTAAATGCAGATTCATTAATGTAGTGGTCAAAGAAAATTCGTAATCTATTAGAGGCGATAGCCTTGAAAGCTATTTCATCAAAATTTGCCACCGGAATATTAATTAATTTTTGCATGATCTTTTACATTACATTATGTGTTATTTTTCAGACCTCGATCATACTGGTAATTTCGAGGACTTACGGATGAAGGAGGTGCTCCCAAAGAGAAAAGCTTCACGTGCTACCCTCCCCGGAAGGTTGTTATTATTTATTCAATCTCAATAATAATTTACTGATTCAAATTCATAATAATGAGTTAGTTTTTCAAATTTTTTATTCACGTTTTTCTTTTTTTTTCTTTTTAGAAATGAGTGTATCTATCACAGTACGCCTAACGAGATTAGTCGTGTTTCTGTCGAAGAAATGCACCCCCGGATGACCAAAAATGAGGAGTGTTACGTAGAAGTAATACCACCCTCCAAACTAGGCCTTAATACCTACGGCCATCTGAAAATTGACTACAGCAACAGCTGGGATTCTCTTCACCGAAAAATTTCAAAATAATTCATTTTCATTACCGAAAATTCGAAACTTCCCTCTTACATTAACATAGGTTTATTAGACTAACAGAAATCCTATTTTTATTTCTTAATCAAAATTTCATTAATTCCGAGCCTAATACTTTGTATATAAACAAAGAAAAAAAAACTACTTGGTACCTTATTTATTTTCAATTACTGTAAGATTATTATAATTAATATGTTTAGTGATAATTTTTTTTCCTGTGAGGGAACGGAATAAATATTGTTATCTGTTAACACAGTGATGAATTTCTCTATATCACCATAGGAAAAATTTTAATTAACATTTGTTACAATGAGAATGAAATTGAATTTCAGTTGATAAGATTTATCAGGTCCGTCGTGTCCTCGTAATAAAGCTTCTTCATCCTTTTAGGCGGTGGGGAATTAGAATTAATATTTTTTTTTATCTTTTGAACCTCCAAATCTGGCCATCTGGAATTTGAAATGAATATGAGAAATTAAAGAACGAGGGAAATTCACTAATAACCTACGGATTTTGCAACTAATGATAAAATGATTGCAAAGTTGTGTTTACATGAAAGCAGAATTAGCCGTTTTTTTCTTCGCGACAGGATGATTCTTCAATTTTCCAATTTCATCGTAAAATGCTGGATGTACAAACTGCTTCTGAGAAACCCTCTGCTCTGTCAATATTCGAATCTGTGAAATTTACAAATTTGAAAGGCAAGCCATTTGAATATATATTATGAAAATTTTACCTTTTCGTTCAATTGATCTATAATTTTCAGTTTGTCAGACATTTCTTTTTCATGTTCTTCCTTCAATTTTTCTAATTCATCTCTATGTCTTTGCTCTCTCTCAGCAATTCTTGTCTCCAATATCACAATCTCATCCTCCAACCTATCAACTGAATAATATTTATTTTGTATGTCCATTTCTTGAATTTGAAGAGAAAATAGAAAAAAGAAACCGAATCATCCCTACCTTGTTCATTAGTGCGTCTGTTGGATTCCATAATTAGATCATGATTCGTCTGCTGTAAATTTCTGCATCTCTCTTCTAGCTCTTCAATCGTCTTTGTTAATTGATAATTATTGCCTTGAAGTTTGTGCAAATTATTTTCATAGTTTTTCTGATAATTTTCAAGTGCTGTTGCCATCATATCCAAGCGTCTCTTGGCTGCCTCCATTGCTGAATTCTGAAGTTTGATAACTTCTTCTTTTGATCTCAAATCGATTTTTGATTTACAATAATCCTTGAATATTATAAATTCAATAACAAAAATAAATGAAATAAAACAAATGATATAGAAGTATGGAGAATTAAGCAATGAGTATTTTATTAGCTCTTGTACCCCTTTAAAATTCGAAAATTGCTGAAAAATACTCTGAAGATCAGCTCGAAGATGGTACTGATCCATCGTCTCTTGAAAAAAAAGATACAGTAAGAGGTTTTATTCCCAAATTATAATCCCAGATTATTGAAAATTGAAATAAGTTTGATTTTTTAGTTCCACTCGGAAAGCGCTGTGGGCGTTTTCTCAATTTTTTTTTCATTCTATGGATATAGTCGAACTGGCCAAAGAGTGATCTTCCAAAGTCTACCCGAAGCTGAAATTCACATGTCGTAGCATGGGAGCCGAATATTTCTGAAGATCACTCTTTGGCCAGTTCGACAATATTCAAGCTCGCACGCTGTGGTTACACCGCTGCTTCTTCAAAGACCAATAAAATAAACTAAGATTATTAAATAAATCAAAACAAATAAATAAATCTCAACATAGGTGATATCACAAGCTAATGATTACGAGTTGTTTCAGCGTCATTAACATTTCGCAATGAATTTCGCAGAAACAAAATCTTAACCTCTATTCCGGTCTTGAAAAAACGTTGTGTATAATTCATCAACTAGTTTGGTGAGAACTGAATTAAATCCCTCCGGCGGCAACATGTACAGCAGAATTTTCAAAAGTGTATTAGTGTTAAGCGGACAATTGAAATGTAATTACGACTTTATAATAAAATCAAGCTTGGGTAGCGGTTGTCAATTGCTCCGAAATTCAATTAAATACAGTGGAGGAAATAGTTTTGGGTCCCTGAGATACTACTGCACAGGTCTTCTGCCTCCAGATAAGAATCGTGTAGCAGAGGCACAACTCGAAGAATATCTTAAAGATCCAGAAAATGAAAAACATTGGAAAGTTTTGCAGTTGGAAATTGAAGTTCTAAAACAGAATGGTGATCCAGTACCTGAGAAGATAATGCCCAAGCATTGGACAGAATTGATCCAACTGGACGGCAGAAATAGAAGACGGTAATATTTATACATCTTCATCTGGTTATTTATGCAATAAAATATAGCCTTTCCCATATATTTCAGGAGGTATTTAGAATTTTTATTCGGGCTTGAGAAAAAAAAGCAAAATCGAGTAGAGAAACAAAGAATAAAACGAGAAGCGCACGAAGAGAGCTTAATTCGAGACCAAGACAAAGAAAGAGATCCATCATTGCCACCAGAATGGTTGGAATATCGCCTCGGGCAAAATTCACCATTTTTAAGATTCTTCGAGACAACAATGCACCACAATGAAAATTGGCGATTACTAAGAGCCATGATACATGGACAAAAATTTGTTATGGACTGCGGTTACGGGGACAAAATGAGCAGAGCAGAAAGGAAAAATTGTGCCAGACAACTAATGCTTACTTTCGCTGCTAATCGAGAGAATGTTGATCCCTTCGATCTCTACTATTGTAATTTTGATCCCAAACAAGATATGTATTTCGATTTTCATTCCTTCATTCCTTCAATGAACGAGCCTGATTTTCCCATAAACGTCACCGAAAAATCCTATTTGGATATTTTCGATAAAAGCCAGCTGGTTTATTTAACACCGGATTGTAATAATGAGCTCCAGGATTATGATCCGGATGCTATTTATATTGTCGGTGCAATTGTTGATAAGGTACTATGCATGTTCCAAGTTGATCCGTATTTAGTAAATACAAATCAAATTTTTAATATTTTTTTTTTAATCTCAAAATAATTTCTATAATTCCACTTGGAATTATTATATTTTCAGAGGGGTGGATATCCTCTCTCAATGGCAAAGGCGAAAAAAGAAGGTCTGAAAATGGCGAAACTTCCCATAGATCGTTATCTTCACTTTGGTGCAGGTGGAAACAAGTGTTTGACCTTAAATCAAATGGTCTCCATCATGTTGGATATAAAAAATACAAATGATTGGTCTTATGCTCTCCGACATGTGCCTCGACGAAAACTGGCTGAAAATAGGCAACGAGTACTAGAATCGAGAGTCAATAACTATATGAAGAGGAACGAACAACAAGTGGAGATATTCAATTCAAGACCCGCTGCAGACTTTTCTATGAAAGGTAGAAAGAAGTTGAATATCAAATGAAACCACTGTAAATATTGATGAAAACTTCAATAATATATATATATATAAAAATTTAATCCATCAATTGTCATGAAACATTCTGATTACACATCATTTAGAACATACTATTACATTTTCATACTCTTCTACATGCCACAAGAAAAAATCATTATCGCCTTTTTCTCGTTCGAAAACTCCATCAAATCCTCTCATGAATAAATATAATTATTTACTTTGCACGTCGATGATATGATATTACATATATTTATGTGATGGAAAGTAGGATAAAATGTGCACTCCAGTGGATTCCATTGAAAAATTGAGGAAATTTTCGATAAAAACGATGTATTAAAAATTGATATTCGGGAATTTTTTGAGATTCCATCATTTCGGAAGAATTTCGGAAAAAACTGATTTTTATTAAATGAGCCACAGCTTCCTCAAAAATCTTTAAGAGTTCTTTCACAAAAAGTTCATTTTCAGTAGAGTTTTTATTTTTAGCGCTACGACCATAAGAACCAGAGATCGACTTTCGATAATTGAGACTTAGACCGTCAAGTTTCGGCCAAAACAAAGGAATTTCCAAAGAATGCCAATAATCAATTTCGAACCATGTTTCGTACCAAAAAAGTTTCTTTCGTTTTTCAATAGAATCTCACATATTTCTTACTCTTTCCAAGCAATTTTCATTACTTACAATATTAAAATTACGACCTAAATCCACGTTATCACTAATATCCATTTCACCCCACCTTCCCCAATATATATGAATTATCGACACATAAGTTAATTGGATAATAATCCACAGCACGAATAAAAAAACACAGCTCAAAAACATGTCATAATATACGTTCAAGAATGAGGAAGTTCTCCCATGAAATCCGAACTATTGACTTGAAAACTTCGTTTAATAGAGACATGTGGGTACAATTGCCTCCATTCCTGAACCTTAGAGTCACTAATGCCATCGCAGAAGCTCAAGTCCATCATTTTCAACTCGGGACAACAAAGAAGGAATCTTAAACAGATATCAGGTGTCAGAGATCGAGCGCCGAGTAGATCTAGTTGTTGTAATCGATGACAGAGAAGAAGCGGTTCTATATCTCGTTCTGTCAGGCCTCTCAGGGCGGCCAGAAATACTTTCTCTAGAGATGTGCAGCAAGTTAGGAAGGTTCTGAGTGAATCTCCGGGAGCCCCCATACCTCCACTGCAAAGCGACAAATTATTATTTAAATTAGTTTTTCACTGAATGTTATAACATATGTATATTTTTAATACTCACCACCATCCAAAATCCACTTCTTTCAACGTAGTGCATCTTGTCAGTGCTCTGATTCCAGTGGGTGTTAAGGTCTGAGCCTTCCAAAAGTCTATACTCTCTAAAAAGTGACACGAATTGGCTACTTCAAGAGCAACCTCGTCCATATTCAATCTCTCGTGCATCCCAGCAAGATTTAAATGTCTAATTTGCCGATTGTTTTTTAAAATTGAACACAGTGCGGCTGTTTCAATGGCAGTCCTATATAGCTCCAGTCGTTCTAAAGATTGTAACTTATCAAGTTGTCCAAAACCTTGAGCAGTTATTTCTGTACAATTACGAAGACACAGTTCCTTCAAATTCTTACAAATTGACGAGATTTCTTTAATTACTACATCATTAACAAAACTACAGCAATTTAAACGTAAGTGCGTTAATAGACTCCCACATGAGGTCAAAAATTCAATAATATTTTCGGGAGAAATAGTATTGTAGTTACCACACCAAGAAAAATCAACTTTCTGAAGATACTTGCAGCGTAGCGCGAGGGAATTTAACGCTCCGGAATCAAAACAATTCCAATAGGGCTTGAAATTGAGACTGGTGTATAATAAGGCATCTCTAGAAATATTATTGAAGTGCCTGTTGACTCTACAACAACGGCAGAGTGATTTCAAATCAAGATTTTTGAAAATTTTTAAAACAGTCTCGTCTGGAAGAACTGAAAAACTACCGCAGGTGTCATTAACTGGATTCTTAAAATCGGATGATTTAACTTGTGATGATTGTATAGATAATGTTGGAGATGAAGACAAATTTATTTCCTTAATCAATTCGGGAAAATCTTCCTGTAAAAATTGCTGTAAACTGTTGAAGGCCTCTTCAATCGGAGGTATCAAGTGACAATGTAATCCTAGCTTTGTTAATAATTTTCCTTTTGGAAGTTTCTCCATTAATCTACTCTTGTATAAAACACAGTGTTTATACAAAGTACTTTTGAGTTTCCTTAAATCACAGTTTGCTTTTGAGTGCTCAGGTGTTAAATTATAAACGTCATCATTATTACAACCTGTACCACCCAGCTGCTGTAACAAGGCACTTAAACTTCTATTTTGAAATCCAAAATGTGGTAAAATTAGTTCAGTCGTACCAATAAGTAGAATAGCATCAAGTTCAGTGTAGTAATCTAAGTAGCTGTGATTAAATTCGATTCTGAGCATTTTTGTTTTGAAACTACAGAGAGCTAAAGGTGGTGAAAAAATTCGAGGTTTGTGAGGCACCTTCTGTGGTGGACCGCTCCAAAGCTGAAGCCAGTGGCCTGAACTATTCCTAGCCCATATTCGCACAACGCTTCCTGGATTATAGGTTTCATAAATTGAGACTCTTATTGGATAAACTTCTTTGTGATATTCAACATCTAAGAATAGAATAAGTCAAGTTGTCAATTTGTGAATTTATGAGGGCAAAGATTGAATGAATTTCAATGAAATTATCTTCATACCTATATAGTCTTGACTAACAATTGGCTCATTGTTCTGTGGCATGAAGTCACTCAGTTTGGATGGTGCTTCGTTCCACCACTTTCCGTATGTTCTCTGCAATAAGTGATAAGATTAAATTTCAAATAAACTAAAGTTTATTGATTTACGTAAAACTAATGCAAATCAATAACTTACCATGACAAAGGCTTGGGGATAATCCCCATAGTCTGGAAATTTGCTTGGATTACCAGCAATGTTGTACGCTGTATAAGAAATACTAATGTTACTTCCATACTGCGAGCTGAAATCACAAACTTCTTTCACGTATTGTTCCACAAATGTTACTGATTCTTCTTGGATACCATTTTTCTCTTTTATGATTGGTACAAGCTCGATCCGTGTTTCGTCGCACGATACCATGTCACGTGCCTTCAATTATCTAAAATTATCATTTTTAGACAATCAATGAAAAATATCATTCAGTTTCATTTAACATTAAATGCTATTAAATTGATGAAAATTCCCAATAACTATTCCTGAGACTAGAAATTAGGATTAGCGATAAAATTACATTCATCCACATAGCTGTTTATTGATGAAAGAAGAAAACAAACTTTTTAATAACAGTGTAGCTAATGATACAAAGATTTCAGAATTAAATGAAATTACCTCTGTTTTTGAGCTCGTATTTTCTATTTTTCTATAAAAATAGTTACCTCATATGAATTTTCATCTAGAACCAAACAATGATGTCGTAAAATACATACTTCATGAATTACACTTCTGAAAACAATTGAAAAGAAACGATTGCTATCTGTTGAATGACTCAAGATTCTTTTGTTGTTGACACGAGAGATAAATGTCACCGAACTCCAATTAAACATCCACAAGCCGCCATATTGTTTCATATTGTTAACGTCAAAAGTGGCGAATTAATCAACTAACGAAGGAGATACAGTGCTCCATATCGATCAAACAGGTTTCTCCTTTTTCTGCAGCATGACATATTTTTCAATTCCTCATCAGTTGCCGTGATTGTCTCATTTATATATTTTGTGTATTTGCTGATTGTCTCTACAACCATGGCCCTTGCCGATGTCTGTGGACTAAATAATTTTGTTAACTTCAATTCATTCGATGAGAACAATAAACTCCAACATGAAATTGAGAATTACAGCCGAAACTTTGTTAATAGTCTGTCGTTGGCTGTCCCCCCTTACGTAAATGTAAGTACAGGTTATGTGTTTGCGGGGTGAAGGCAAATTTGCACCATCATTCAAATGTTTTTTTGTAACGAACCTATAATTTCATGATCAATTTTGTGTTTGTTTGATTATTTAAGCCTGCCGAGGGACTCTCACAACTGGCCAGCATCCCAGATGACAATGGAAAACACTTGAAAATTAAATTCGATCATGGAACTACTACTCTTGGATTTCGGTATCAAGGAGGTGTCATTTTGGCTGTGGATTCACGAGCTACTGGCGGTCAATTTATCGGTAATATAAATAATCAAATACTGTCATTCATCTTTCACCTTAGTCACTTAAATAACTTGAATAATTGATTGAAAATTCGATTAGGCTCTGAGAGCATGAAGAAAATTGTTGAAATAAACGATTACCTACTTGGAACATTGGCTGGTGGTGCCGCTGACTGTGTTTATTGGGATCGAGTCCTTGCTAAACAATGCCGTATGTATGAATTGAGGAACAGAGAACGTATTTCTGTTGCTGCCGCAAGTAAACTTATGTCCAACATGGTTTATAATTACAAAGGAATGGGATTATCAGTGGGTATGCCATTATATCCATTACAATTAACGGAATTAAAATCCCCCAATCTTCATAACATATAATTCATTCATTCTTTCTTTATGAATGGACGTTTATCAGGTATGATGATTGCTGGATGGGATAAACGTGGGCCTGGATTATACTACGTCGATTCTGAGGGTACTAGAACACCAGGCAAGGTATTTAGCGTCGGTTCAGGATCAGTATTTGCCTTCGGAGTGTTGGATTCTGGATATAACTGGGACCTCACAGATGAAGAAGCTTATGAGCTCGGTAGAAGATCGATTTATCATGCTACCCACAGGGATGCATATTCTGGTGGTATCATCAGAGGTAAGCAAATGCTTCATGGAATAACATGAATTAATTTCATATTCCAATATTTTTATCTCCCTTTTTCTTGAAAATTAATTGTTTCTTTTTTGTTTTTATTCCACAGTTTATCACATGAAAGAAACAGGTTGGGTACACATTTCTGATCAGGACTGCAAAGATCTCCATTACATGTATCAAGAGCAGCGGAAAAATGCTTCTACTTAAGGAATCTATATTAAACAATTCTCTTTTCATGATAAAATATTTTTATTTTGCATTTGCTATATACTTGGATCAATAAAATCCCTTAGAATCATACACATTTTTCATTTTATTTCTCCATCATCATCGATCTCTTTAATAGCATTCAGGATTGTCATTGTAACTAGCATATCTTTTTGGATATTCCTCATGTCCTCATTGATTTCACTGGTCAATTTCTGGATGTCTTGAAGATTCTGAACGCAGATGCAATATGAAGTGATTAAATTTTTCAAACTGAATTAATAGTGTATTTCTCACCATTTTCACATGTTGATAAAGCATGATAATATTTTCTTCAGAATACTTCATCGTGTGCTCGTAGAAAGACGCTGATGAAGCTATAGACTCGTTTGCCATTTTAATTGCTTGACCAATTAATTAAAAATGGTTTTTCTTTTGTTTTTTTCCTAAAATAATATTCATCAGATCCAATAAATGTGATGAAATATATGGATAGCTATTGTAATGAAATTGTCAAAGCGACATGAATTTCATATAGTTTTGTTTGTGATGCTAAAGGCGTACGTGCATGATATGGAGTTTTTTCCCTCACGTGGAGGCTGGCCAACCACAAGAGTAAAGAAAACTATACCCACTGTCCGGACATAATTTTTCTGTTGTAATTGTCATTTTTTTTGAGTTTGTAAAGTATGAAGTTCCGATTCCCGGCCAAGTTAAAGTGCGCGACAGTACAAACAAGGAATTATGAGTTATTTCCTTTACCCGAAGGGATATACGCATCAGTATACCATTAGCTCGATTAAATGAATTTTTCGATCGATGAAATTATTAAAAGAGTTTGTATTTAGTTTGCTGCTAATTGTAGTGCAATCATTAATATTTAAAACTGGACAGTTTAATTATTATTGAATGAAATTATGTGACCTATGATCGATTTTCCGAGGCTTCAACATGTAAGATATATAGGGGATAGCGGAAATGTCCGAGAACATCTACCCCCCACGACAGAAGTGATAGCCAATCAGGGACGTTCTCTAACCTAAGCTGTATATTCTTCCCAATCTGATTGTAGAAGAAGTGCCGCGTTCGACGTTTCTCGAACTCTAAATTTCGTGCAGTGACGCCACAAACGCTTGAGCGATTTGAAAATGTTCAATCTTCAATTTTTAATTTTGCAGTAATTAACTGTTGTCTTCCCAAACAATTCTTTTTCTGCATAGAAGAAGTCCACCACAAACGCTTCTCAGGAAGAATTTTTGAAACGTATGCAAGTTCCCTCTTGAACTGGAGAGAAGACTTTTCGTCAGTATTTTTTTAGTCAAACACAAAATTACCAGATTTCCCCCTAGACTCACTCTAAGCAGAGCACTTGGACGCATCTGGCAAAAAGTTATATGTAAAATATATGATCCACCATCTGTGAACACAAATAATTGAACGTAGCTAAGTCTCAGTCTTTTCAATAAAATTCCATTCGTGTCGTGAGGCGGTTGCTTGTGTTATCCAACCAAATAGTTACATTCCAGAAAGTTCCAAATCGTCTCGAATACAAATCGGTGCGATAGTTGAACTCATTGTCAGTTTATTAACGTGTATTTTTCCGATTTTTCAAGTAAAAAATTTCACAATACTTCATTTCCTGAGTCTGACAAAATGTCTCTCTTTGGCGGAATTCTGGGAGATCTCGAAGATGACCCAATTTTTGGGTGAGTGGATAATTCTATATCATCGTGTAATATTGTTTCAACTTTAGGTTCTAATCCTTGAGAGTATTAACAACACTGCTGATAACTAGTGTGTTTTATTTTCAATTCGATATAACAAATTAACTACATAGCACTAAGACATTTGATTATATCATCATAATTAAAAATAATCCCTCTTGACTATGGTTCTTGTAGCTATGATGGAGAAGTTGATTTCTTATATTTTATGACATTCAATTGTCCCCTTTGACTTTCATTTAGTTCCATTTCTTTGTTATTTGATATGTACGGATTGGCAGTCATGGAATCAGATTTTCATGTCAATATTTTTGTTTGATATTTTCTTCATCAATCATCTGTAAAGTGAGAATCATTGTTCTATAATAATTATTTTCATCTCTTGCTTTTTAATTTTCTTCAACAAATTCTCCCGTCCTGTAGTATAGTTTCGTTATATTGGAAAATTATTATCAGGTCTCACATGCAATCGATGCAGCACATGAATAGCATGATGAATTCACTATTCCACCACCCATTTGGTATGATGGGGCCTGCCATAATGGGATCAGAACCTCGTGGACGTGATCGTCACACTCAGATGATGCCTTTCGGTTTTGGAATGCCTGCTTTCAACATGAATGACATGTTTTCCCAATTTGTAAGCTGAACAAAAAGGACTATTTTCAGAATATAAAAAAAAAAACATCATTTTATTTTAAAAGTGAAATTTAAATCCCAGGACACAATGGCTCAGGCTGGTCACGGAATGTCTTCAACATCAATTATGACATACACCAATGGGCCGGATGGACGGCCCCAGGTGTATCAAGCATCTAGATCAACGCGTGCTGCTCCAGGAGGAATCAAAGAAACTCAAGAGAGTGTTTATGATTCGCGTACTGGAACAAAAAAGATGGCTATTGGACATCACATTGGAGAAAGAGCCCATGTAATTGAGAAACAAAAAAATTTATCTAATGGAGATGAAGAGGAGCATCATGAATTCATTAATCTTGAAGAAGGTTCATAATAATTTCCATATTGAAAAATATAAATTCTATACGTCTCAATAAGATACTCAATTGATTCGTTCAATTCTTTCATTCCATCATCAGAAGAGGCAGGTGAGTTCAATCAAGAATGGGAAACTCGTGCTAAAGGATCACGCAGCCACCATCGCACTGACCGCGCAATTGAGCACGGATCACATCTGCGGAAACGCACTGAGCCAAAACGTTTGGCCCTAACTGATGGTACCACAAGGTTTGTTGAAAACATACGTAATAGTATCAATGGCCTTATTGATTCAAAGTAGAAACCCTACTCATTATCTATTATGCATCCTACGATTCTTCTTGTAATTTAGTTTCTCTATTTGACTACTGATATAGATATAAGAAGAATAGATCAAGAAGGCATGATATTTGAATGATAAGAACAAAATAAATGAAGAAGCAAGCCTCCAAGGAGCCAATTTAATAATTGTCGTCTTGTTACTGTGGTTGTCATTACAATTTATTAGAGATATTGTGCATTATCATTTATTCATGGTTAATAAAAATTAGCAGGAGACTCGAAAATCTTGCAATTTTTATTTTGCACAGAAACGCTTAGGATTAGTCAACATTTTTTTTTTTGCTATGAACCTGATTGCACAAGGATGTTTTTAATTTATTTATAATTTTTCGGGTGGCAATGGGAAATGCTTTTAGTAGTCGTCAAAGTAGTCGTTCAAGGTGGGCACCATCTGCACGAAGAAGTATAAAAGCTGATTTAGGTGTTGGTAACTCTTTTAGGTGAGTCATGTTTAAGTTCTCAAATAGGGTTGGGTTTATTCATGAGCACAATAAAGTTCTCATTTTTGGTGGTCGTCTGCGGTCGTTTCCTCCTCAATCACGTTTTGTTGCCTTGTTTTTTTTCCAACGAATTTCTTGCATGCTTCATTATCCATTTTATTTTTTATCTTATGTAATTATGTATAAAACTGTGGATATTCTGAGATAGATGTGTATTCGACATATTGCAAAATGAAGTTTAAGCATTGAAAAAAATAATTTAATCTCAAGTGAATTTTTACAATAAATTGAAATGCAAAGTGCATAAAAATATTGGTATGGAACATTCTGGTTTTGTTTATTGCAGGTACTCCCAAAAGTATTAATTAGAAAATATGAATTTTGTGAACGAGAGTGGTGACGTATGTAAGCAACGTAAGTACGTTGTGAGATTTTTTTTTCTGTCAATTGTCGATTTATTTTGATAAAAATTTGAAAATAATTTCCTTAATGAATTTCAATAACTGATGAAAAATTTTCATGTGGAGTCCACTGAAACAAAATTCGAAAGAGAGAGGGAACGGCATGTATTTTTCTCATCGAAATTATTAATAATTTGATTTCCATTAATTAATTTTTTTTGCTGCTATTAATTTTTTCACTTACAAGAATTAATCATCACCACTTATCTTAATTCATTCTTCAACTTGACGATATCAATGTTTTATGTACTTTCTAGCCACCCATCATCACCACAATCTAATGCCTAAATAATTCAAAATAGATGTTAACAACATATTGTGTAACAAGTGATCGTTTGACAATTGTAATTGCCATTTTTCATGACTTCGATATCATTTGATTCTATTTTAGTACTGCAACAAATGAGGAAAAACAACCAGAAACACCAGAAGCATTGGGCAGTCGCAAACGTGAACGTGATGATGAAGTTGAGACAACAAATAAGCGACACATGTCTAATAGTCACGATTAGTGAACATCAATGAATTGATGATACGAAAAATAAATAAATAACAAAATCCAAATTAAAGTAAATGTAACAGCTTTGTAAACAAGATAATTGTCGCTACTTGGCGTTATTAATATTCTCCAGTACAAGTATTTCCACGAATATCAATGTAGTTTTCGTCGATAGACCAACTTGATATCCATCTCTAAGGTTCTATCGATTTTCTAAGACAGATAACAAATTTATTCTCTCGGTTTCTGTCAAAATAATTTAGTTATTGAATAAACGATGGAAGAATGGTTATTTAATAAGTTATTAGTACATATTTTTGACAGATTGTCCATTTCATTCTTGATATGATAAAGTATTAGATAATTAATTTTTTTAACTAGTCTTAGATGAACAACTTTAAAGAACATTATAATATTTTACTTCGGTCCCAATTGTGAACTCTCAATTCTTACTCTTAAAGACAATATAATTCATGACAAGTAAACAATTATATGATTTTTTATTCGAACATTCATTTTTCCTTTATTTTCTACCGAAGTTGACATCTTTCGGCAATGTACTCACTCTCGGATTCTTTCTCGAAACGATAACAAGTATGAGACCTTTGTGTGGTGTTTGTATCTATTTTGTTTGATCGAACATGGGGATAATTATAAAAGAATGGGAGAAAAAAATCTGAGCTTAAGTTATTATGGAACTGTCTCCTCAGAAACGTGCGAAAATACGTAAACGAAAGAGATTAGCGAAAAACAGGCGGCGTAATCAGCGTAAATTCGAGGTTAGGAGTGCCAAACGTAGAAGAATCATCCGTGATGATAATGTAGAAGAAATTAATTATTCTGCAATGACTGCTGATACTTTTTGGGCCAATTACAAAGCTGCACAAGACTGGCAGCAGAGGTAATTAAAAGCACTTTCTTTATCAGAAAAAGCTAACATATAATGTACAGTTCCATGACAGCTCAAAATACAATTTTTCCCTGGTGCAATTGAAAAATCAAGGAAATTTCCGATGCAAAACATATGTAGAAATTGATTGTTGAAAACTTTTTAAAAATTAGATTGTCTCATACTTCTGATTTTAAATTTTCATTACTTTTTTGAGAATATCTCTGGGTCTAATGGTCTTAATGCCAGAACTAACCAAGTCAGCTAATATATCCGTTTTGCCATTAACATTCATATCACACGATCTTATCTTACAGTTCTATGTAGTGGAAATATTCTACTCATTTTTGAATAATTTTAGGCACAATGTGGCCTGGTGGAAAGCTCGCTGTATAGCCCTAGAGCACGAAAATCAAATCCTGAGGAAAAAGGTACGAGAACAGGCTCAATTCGTAAATCATACTGACATGGATTCTCAATTTTCTTCTAATAATCATAATAAACTCGATGACAATTCCGAGAAGAATTCCTCAGAGGAAGGAAACTTCGAATTTCATGTAGACGAGGATATGTTGACCTTTTTAGAGCAGAGTATTCGCCATAAAATGGAGCTGAAAAAGAATCGTGAAATTGAGCATCGAAAATCTTGTTCTACACGTGAGGGCAACGATTATTCGTTCAGAATTCGGGAAATTCAGGATCATGAGAAAATGGAAAATGCTAGAGTATTGTATGGTTCTGCCTCATCAAAAATCATAGCTATGGAGACAGCTCTTCAAGTCTCCGTGGATCGACACAAAGACCTGGCCAGACCTCATTATTGGCCCAATATTCCATTACAACCTTAATTTCAATAATTTCTAAATACTTTACCTCAAGTTTGATCAGAATGAGCTGTGATTCTTATTTTTACAATGTTAATGTAATCATCAAAAAAACAATTGGAAAAAGTTTATATTATATGTACGTAGAGGATGGCGAATGATTGTTAAAATTTTTTTTTCAGTTTTTGGAAAGTTATCAATTTTCACACACACATGCTGCAAATCTTTCCATCTTCCTTTTTTCCAAATAATACAATTTCAGAACTGCCATTATTGAATGATTATCTTCATCTCTTCCTAATATACTTTTGTTCTTCAGACTGATAAGAATGTTATTTTCGAACGGTTTGAAATGGAAAATTAAATCTCAAAATGATTAAATATTTAGAATGTATATGAACTGATGTGTTTCATTATTCATTAGTGTATTTCAATTTTTTATTCATTTCAGTATAAAATAAGATGAAACCAGCAAATTGTACGGCCTCTAATCTCGCGACTTTCTTCAATTCTAAATTTTTTCTTTTCCTTCAGCTCTCTTTTGAGACCAACTATGAGTCTCTATTTATTCCTATTGGTCCTAGCATATTGGGACGCATTTGAAACAGAAACTCCGCTAATTGGCTATCGATTTCACCTGGATCTGATGGGTATTGGAGAAAAATTGACGCAACATCGATCATACATAGGGGAAGGTAGGGTAAAATGGACACTCGAATTGAACGGTTCGAGATAGAGATTTTCTGATGATTCCATTGGAAAGCTGAGGAAATTTTAGTAAAAATACATGTTTCAAAATTATTATTTTTTCATTTCTTTGAAAATTCGAGTTTTCGGTCAAGATTTGAAGGGGGGTCCCCCTTCCGAGAATGGAAAAAATTCACTTTTTCG
>JABSMS010003717.1:0-16357 GCA_018902275.1 Aleiodes sp. PSUC_FEM 10030003
GTTATTCGGTAGAAATGTTTTATGGTAGATTTGTTTTGCCATAGAGTCGTTATTTCTCGAGATCCTCGCGGTAGTTTTGTCGATTGATAGAGTTGTTATACGATAGACTTGTTACTCGGCAGATTTGTTTTTCCATAGAGATGTTATAATCCACGAAAATTTGGTAGATTTGTTTTGCCATAGAGTTGTTATTTCTTGCGGTCCGCGCGATAGATTTGTTATACGGTAGAGGTGTTTATTGATAGAATTGCCGTTTGATAGAGTTGTTATTCGATAGACTTGTTACTCGGTAGATTTGTTTTGCCACAGAGTCGTTATTTCTCGCGGTCCGCGCGATAGTTTTGTTGTCCGGTAGAGGTGTTTATTGATAGAATTGCCGTTTGATAGAGTCGTTATTCGAAGGAATTTTTATACGGTAGATTGGTTTCTCCATAGAGATGTTATAATCACGAAAATTCGTGGGATTTGTTTTGGCATAGAGACGTTATTCCTGATTATTCGTACGGTAGTTTTGTTATTCGGTAGGGATGGTTGTCCATAGAGTCGTTATGGTAGAGATGTCTACTCATAGAGACGTTACGCGGAGACTTTTATGTCATAGAGTCGTTATTGTGCCTACTCCAACTTAAAAAAATATTCATTTTTTCTTTTTCTTGAACATTGTAGTGAAATAGATGAATATTGGTTAAATGAAATTCGGAAGAAATCTAATAATTTTGAGAGGCCTCTAAACGCCTCCAAATATACTTATTTTCAGCTAAGAACGAATTCTCATTCCATTCAAAAGTTTCTAGAAAAATGTGAAAAAGATATTATCATATTCTTTAACTATTTATAAATAGTTTCCCGAAAAATGGTAACATAACATGAATAATTTCCTAATGAATCAGTTATTGTTAAATTTATCGGTTCCTTTTCATATAAAATCTCATAAGAACTTCCAAAACTTGGTGGAACTGGGAAACTGACATCTCGAAATTTGGAAAAATTCATGTCATCTTTCCATCCAATGAACTAGCATTAACCGGGAAAGGCACACCGAATTTGGAAAAAAGAAATTTGAGCCACATCAATGGGTATGTGTAAGTATGGATATATGTGATGACTAGGGCCCAGATGTTCCTTTGAAGTTTTGACCAACGTGAATATACCGCCGAGTCAAAATTTCAAAATTTATTCATTTACATCAAACCGTCGAACTGACAGACTGTCGATGAATCAAAGTTGAGAAAAAACAAAGTAATAATATTGCACGGGAAGATTTATTGTGGCGGTGGAGAATTTGGCAGATAGTTAAACGTAAGAAAATTGAAATTATTATTTTGCGAATCATAATTATGTTTCTTTCATTTTTTTTTTTCATTGGGTTGAACAGGAAAAAAAATAGTATATTTCTTCGCCGAATTTCGGGGGGGGGGGAAATTCGTCCAGAAATGCTCTGGACGAATGAATTTTTAATTTTTAATACCGCATATTGTAAATTTGAAAATTTATTCGTCTACAGTACTTCTGGACGGATTTCCTCCGCGAAATATAGCATTTTCTCGAATTCTCCCCGATTCCTCCGCAAAATGGAGTATTTTCTCGAATTCCCCCTTCCCAATTTTCTCAGAGAAATATAGTATTTTCCTTCATGTTTAACCCAATGAGAAAAAAAATAATAATCATAATTATAATTCACAACAATCACTTTAATTTTCTCACCTCTATCTGCCGAATTCTTCACGACCACGATGAATCTCCCCGTACAATCATTATTTTATTTTTTCTCAGCTTCTATTCATCCACTGTCTGTCAGTTTGATGTAAATAAATTAGAAAATTTTGACTTAGCGGTATATTCACGTTGGTCGAAACTTTAAAGGAACATCCGGGCCCTAGTGATCACACATGTCATCGGCTTACTCCAGAACGGTCATATCTAGCTATCTGAGAAGTGTTCAATGTATTTGCTTCATATGCCCCGAGTTCTCTACCAAATTTCGGGTGAATCACTCCAGAGGTTCTTGAGAAAACTGTGTTTTCCTCAAAATCGTTTTTTCACAAAACCTCAATAGAAATGGTCTGTCAGGATCCACTCTCAACCAAAAAATGCGTGTAAGGAACATGCATATTCTTTTCTCGGGATCTCAGTTTTGCGATTTTCAGTTGGTCCATCATGCAACTTTCACGTGATGGTCGTGAAAATTTTGTGAGCACGATAATTCAATCGATAATCATGTTAGAGATTTCAAATTTTGGGTGCTCGCACGTATGAAAATTCCTATGGACAATGTTCTATAGAAAAATCCATGGACAAAGCTATGAAAATTGTACAGTTTCTCATGAGTAGATATTTGATGGACGAGATGAAAGGGATAATTTTTCTGATAAATTTGTAATAACGTCTATTCCTATGACTTGTGAAAAAAGTTGCATTACTTACACAGATGAGAAAAACTCAATTTGTCAATAAATCCATAGACAAATATTTTAATGACCCTCGTGACAAATAATCAGCCTACGGAAGAGAGCGAATGTCTCATGTCTCATGGCTTTACCCATGGTGGTTTATAGGTGCTTCTTTAGAAAATGAAGTATTCGCTGATCTATTCTACTTTTTTTTTTATAGAATATGATGGATATTCCGTCGTCGGTTAAATATGAATTTTTTTAAATCTCGATTATTTGGGACGATAACAATAAACTCCGAATTCCCGAAATAATTCAATCCAATAGCACAGTTTTCCATAGTAAAAAAAATGTATAAAAATATTTTTGCGGATTGGATTATTTCATAAATTCATATCCAAAAATTTCGCAAAACCGAAAGAATAACGATTAAATTCTTAATAATATTATTTTTTTCTTTCTTTCAGAGACTTGAGCTTCAAAAAAGGAGAAATCGTCGTACTAAGGAAGAAAATTGACAACAACTGGTATTACGGAGAATGCGGAAGTAATCATGGAGTTTTTCCACTCTCTTACGTTCAGGTGAGTTTAATTAAATTAAATTCATTAGCGCCATAACAATGAGTCGTTAAAAAATCTCACGTTCATTATTTTGCGAAATGACTCAGAAATCATCAGGTTTAGAAAAACTTCTCAAGAGCTTTTTTGAAAATCTCAAAATGTTCAAAACTCCCGAAAAAGGTTTCCCTACAAATTTTGGAATACCTTCGCCTCCTGCAGATATTCGTCAATTCATTCTTTTCTTCCTTCGTCAATAAAAATTGATGATTCTTCTTTACTTTTTTTTTTTTTACATTATCGGAAGATAAATTGAATCTTTGAGAAGAATTTCTTTGCATTTACTGGTTGCTGGAACTGGTTGTGCCCGTGAATCATGAATGACGAATCCTCAAAGTTGCAAGTGATGCTCCAAAAAAAACATAAAACTTATAAATAGAATTATCCGAAGGTTTTCATTAGTGCAATGAAGATTTTTTCCATGTGTCATTGAGAATTGTTCAGTCCACTGTAAAATCAATGGAAAATTCAAATTGGAAGTATTATTTGAATTTCTTTAACGTAAAATTTGAAAATCGCATGTAATGGTACGACTAATCATAAATATCTCCGAATTCCTCTTCTGAAGTGGCTTTATCATGACATTGCATCATTATTTCACAGGTAATGACACCGCTACCACCTCACGTACCTCAATGCAAAGCACTTTACGATTTCCGAATGACAAACGATGAAGAAGACGGCTGTTTGACTTTCAATAAGGTGAATTATCAACGGTTTTATTCAGATTTATTTAACGATAATGAAGAACTGATCAATCATCCTTTTCTTGTACATTCTTGGATACTATTTTGGATGACATCTTCATACTTGTACTATACGTTTTAGTATAAAAATTATCATTCAAAATTTTCTAGAAACTATGTGCAGTTCTTTGATTTTTTCTAGAAAAAATTGAATTTTGGAAAAATGAAGTGCCGGAGTCAAAATTTGGAAAAATCATTGGATAGCCCGGAAAACTTGAGCTGAAAAATGCTATAATACAATCAATAGGGGAAAGGGGGGGGGAGGAACCTTTGAACAAAATGATTTTTTTTAATTGATAACATAATTGTGATTTTTTTTTAAATTAACAAATATGTATTATAAACGTTAAATATCCAAATTATTGATTCGAGATAAAAAATATTAATGATTACCTATTTTACTATGGTAAAATTAATTATGAGATAAGCAAGAAGTGTTCGAGAGTGCCCCCCTCTTTCCTAAATATTAGGAATTCAACCTTTTTGGTCACTGCTTGATTTTAATAGAATGATTCAGAAAAGTTTGAAGTACTTCCACAGCAAGTATGGCGGCGGAAAATTTCGCAATGTGCTAGGGACTCAAGATTGGGATCATATGCTGTTGGGCATATTAAAAACGGATTTCTGAAATTTCAAGAATTCTGACCGCATCATTTTAGAGATATTCATCATCAAAAACTCAATTTTTGAGTTTTTTCAGAGTTTGAGAATGCATATGTCGAAAATAGTACGGGAGCAATCTTCGAAATTTTGGTAATCACTTTTCAAAGTACTCAAGAAAATATGAACCAAATTTTGATTCCCTAGACTTCGATTTCGCACATTGTGAAATTTTTATCATCTACATTTACTGCGGAAGTACCTTAGGGCCCAGTCCTGAACTATCACGATTTTGAACATAACCTGACTCGGCACCGACTAATTAAAGGAAACAATTTTTTGATCATAATGAAACCCAATTTTTCCATCTACAAATATGACACCCACAAGTCGGAAATTAGGTTTAATTATAATCAAAAAATTATTTTAACCGCGATTATTCAGCGCAATTTTGGTCGCGTGATTGTTTACAACAAGACCTTAAGGCCTATGTGTAGGCCGGCAATTGTGTTTCATTATGATCAAAAAATTATTTCAACTGGAATTTACTTATGTCCGAAATCGTGACGGTTCAAGACCTGGTTTTAACCCTTCTACTGACAAAGCGTACTAGAACGTAGTGAGTGCCCAGAGTAGGAATTTCGATATTTGCATGCCATGAGTCGAGAGTGGAGCGAACAAAATGTCAATAAAAGCCTTAATCGGCACCAATGTTTCGATTCCGAAGTGGAATCATTTTCAGGATGCAAATTTTATCCATGAAAACTCTTGAATATCAATACAGTGCAGATCCCGAACAAAGCGCTTTAAGGTCTTGTAAGGGAGTGCGATTCGTAGAATCGTGGTTCCCCCACAATTGACGCCAGAAAGAAGAAAGCAAATTAGTTCCCAGGATTTTGAATAAGGCGTCTGATAGAAATGGCTTTGAAAAATCATTATTGAGTTCTAAATTTATTCTACCATCACTTTTAAACAGTTTAAATTTCAACATAATTAATTAAAATAGTATTGATTTCTTTGTGAATTTGAATTTCCCCCTAATCACACTATTGCCCTCATTATAATATCTAACAACCTCAGCGTCCATCAATGCCATCCAGTTTTCTCACAGAAAGTGATAACATTTTATATGAATTCAGTAGTGAAGAGTTAAAATAGCATAAGTCGTTTCTTTGTGCGGTTTATTTTCAGATAGAATCGCACAAACTGAGCGAAATAGCCACATGCTTGTGAGGATCTTTTCTGTAGAAAAAAATTAGAGCTACAAAATGGGTTCATACAAGAAGTTTGCCATCTGGTTTAGTTTCCGAGATATTAAGAAATGGACCGCAAAAAATCGAGACTTTAAAAGTTAGCACAGCCAAATCAGCACAATCGACATGTGAAATATGACGTGAAAAGTAGGCATTTTTGGCTCTTTTTTCCTGCCAAGAAAAAGTTTTTTGCTCCCATTTTTTATTTGATGTTGATAACTGTGCTAGATTTTTATTAAGTTAGTACAGCCACACGGGAAAATGAACAATATTGACAAATGGTTTAACGGCAGTTCATTTACAAATTTCAGAATATTGAACAACGCAGGAAATACGTTTTTGAATACTTGTACTTTTGTTGAATTATTTTCAATTGTATTCCATTAACTCACTACCAGTACCAATGATAACAGGGGACGAGAATTTCGACGCTCGAAAAAGTTTGGTATTATTGCTAAGCAACCAGATTGAATAAATATGATCGAATGAAACTGTTGATTATACAAACGTCAGAGCTGACGTTTGAAATTGAAATGATTGCCGATTGAGTGTTTTCATCGGATATTAAGTTCGATCTAATTATTTTTGTATAAAATAATTTCAAGATATGATTCTGAAAAGATAAGTTAGAAGTAATTTCATAGACGCATCTCAACGTGTACTTTGAAGAATATATCAAAGTTCATTTCCAAAACCATCTCAAGGTGTACTCTCAAGGACATATTGAGGTAGATTATCAGATGCATTTGAGGAATACTTTCAGGCACATTTTCAGATGAGGGTTCGTGAACATGTTCAAAGACACTTTCGCGTGCCGGTACATGAACATGTTCAAAGACACTTCTAGGTGGTGGTGTATGAACATGTTCAAGGGCACTTTCAGCTGCGGTTCATGGACATGGTCAAGGACACCTCCAGGCGCAGGTTCATCAACATGATCGAAGACACGTTCTGGGATAGGTTCATGGAGATGTTCCAGGACACTTTCAGGTGCAAGTTAAAGAAAACAATGAGTTTCAATTACTTTAAAAGTAAATGGAAATAAAAATGCCAAAAATAAAATCTTCAATAATCAATTAAATTATCCATTTTTTCTGCGCTCTTTGTCCCTGGATAATTTATCTTTACCATCTATTCGTATTCAACAAGAAACTTCACTTTCCGTTTTTATGAAATAATATCCTGATATATTTTATGTAGAAATAATTAATGATTACATGAAGCATAATATCCGCTGAAAACACTCAATTCGTAATGAATTCAATTTTAAACGTCAAATGTCAGTTTTGACGATTGTATAACAACAGTTCCATTCGATAATATTCAGTTAATCTGGTTGCTCAGCAACTACACCAGACTTTTTCGAGCGTGAAACTTCTCGTCCCTAATGGTCACGAACTGCATAAAAGAATAACCATACTTCTCATTCCGAATGAAAGTCTAGACGTTGTGGGAACGTATATAATAGAACAGATTATGAATGATGAAATCTCTCTTACATTATAATTTCAGAAGTCTTTTCTCCTCCGTACCAAAATGTGTACAAACTTTGCGAGGACATGTACTTGAAGACGTACTTGTTTCTGAAGATTGTACACCTTTCGTTTATAGTTTCAAAATAAATTGATATAGATGACCGAAAATCTCTTCCACAGAAAGGAGATTTTTTTCTCTCAGTAACAAAGTGTGGACAAATTCTGCGAGGGAATGAGTTCCAGAACAGATTTCCCTCTGGAGTTTACACCTTTTGTTCGTAATTCAAAAGGAAAATCAAGGTAGACAACCAGTTATGTCCTCGTTTGTATTTTCAGGATTTTTCCTCCGTAACGAGCGGTATACCACCTCCGCAAAGTTGTGTACTTGAAGACAGAAGTTATTTTGAAGTTTGTATACCTTATGTTAAGAATTGAAAATGAATTCGTATAAATGACCAGCATACTTCCTTCATTGTATTCTGAAAAGAGGTTTCTTCTCAATATTGGAGGGTCTACAAACTTTGCAAGGGCACGTGCTTCGAAACGAACTTCTCTCTAAAGTTTGTACATCTTCTGTTCGTGATTGGACAACAAATGAATATAGCACACCAAATATCTTCCCCAATGTATTTTTAGGTTTTTTTTCCTCTTAAACAAAAGATTTACAAGCTTTGCAAATTCGTATACTTCACGGCAGATCTAGCTTCAAATTCGTACATCTCATGTTGATGATAGAAGAAAGAAATCAGTATAAACGACAAAACACTTCCAGTATTATATTCCTAAAAGGTATTCTTTCTCAGTGTCAGTGTGTACAAACTTTGTGAGGACATGTACTTGAAGATAGACTTCACTTCGAAGATTGCACACTTTGTTCATAATTAGGAAAAAAATTGATATAGATCACCAAATATCTTTTCCATTGCATCCTGGGGAAAATTTCTTTCTCAATGAGAAAGAGTGTACAACCTGTGTGAGGCTACGTGCTTTAGAACATACTTGATCTTGAACTTCGCTCTATTTTTCATAATTTGAGAATGAATTGCTATAGAAGACCAAATATCTCCTCAATTGCATTTTCTGAATTTCCCCTCAATAACAAAGGGTGTACAAACTTTACGAGGCTATGTATTTCAGGACAAAATTCACTTTGAAGTTTGTACACCACTTGTTCATAATTAGGAAAGGATTTAATATAGGAGACAAAAGATCTCCTATATTATATTTTCGGAAGGATTTCTTCTCACTAACAAAGGGTGGACAAACTTCGTAAGCAGTCTATATGCTGGCAATACTTATGTCCAAAAAATTAGCTCCCCGGGAAAACTCTTTTGATTTTAACTAATTCGAGGGTGTAGATCAAATTGATTGTTTATGAGTTTTGGCGCAAGTGCCATAGATAAGTGGACGTTTTCGACAAATAATGACCTTTAAACTGCTAGAAAATCATTTACTTGTTTCATTTTTCTATATTATAAGGATTTTTACGAGTCTCCTTGACATGGCAAAAACAGAATGGGATAGAAAGCTTCCGTGCATACGCGCAAGGACAACTATCAGGTTGGCATGTTGCATCAGTGCAATTAGAGACCAAATCTCGTACTGGTGGATAAATTTCGCTCATGTATTTTGGTACGAGATGGTCTCCTTCTTTTTCTTAGCCAAAAATGCATAGATCAAGGTGAGGATCTTCTCTGGAGAAGCACATGACCTGCATGTGAGTATGATAAAAGGCCCTCAAAATATGAAGTTTTACAGATGCACTGGTAGGTGGCAAATCAGTGAGTGCAATTTTTTCCCTTGATAATGAAGTAATTATCGTAAGTTATTTAAAGTAGAAGTGTTACTGGAGCTCTGGACCACTTTTTCTAAATATTCTCCTGCGTTTTCAATTGAGGCGGTAATATCTTCTGTTGATGTACCTGCAACGATTTATCCATTTCATTTAGTAATTTTCCAATCAGTGTTGAATCATTTCTATGATTTAACAAATTATAAATTATACCTATCGCAAAGTTTGGAAGATATTGCCCTGGGAACGTATTGCAGTAAGTTTTGTGTTAATGTTACTGGTCATTTCAGAACCAGTAAGATGATATAGTGCTGGGAGAATTTTGCAACGGGCTGAGCCATGAAACGCTGCTAATCTGTGCGCTGCTGATACATTGCAAATAATGAAGAGTCATGATGGCGACTCCAACGCTGTTGGATATCATCATTATGCATTCATGTTCACAACGAATCGCATGATCCAAGTGCAATACGATTCGCAAATCAATTCCTCGTACAGAATTACACTCGTTCAGCAATACGATTGATGGAAGACAAGGATTACTCAATGGTACACATGTTTTTTCTGAGAAAATTAGTAATATTTGGCCATGAGAAAATTTCGATCGACCATTGATGGACAGATATTCCTTCAAAAATGTTTGAGCCAACAGTTCATTACTCGTAAACCTCCAGATTTTTTTTGATGCAACTCCTCCATCAATGTTGTGATATAGAGGGACTGAATCTTCTTCTGAGGTTTCCAATATTTTATCATGCGATTCGAATACAAAAACGATTCGATAAATCATCTCTCCCACTAGTTGCAATATCAACTCGCAGAATTCCTCAGCTTAATTTGTGAAGGTGTTTAAATTTCTCTACTTGATGGTCTGGCAAACTGTTATAACATCGACTAAGTAACAAATATTATTCGACTCTGCAGTGATTGTACGTAATAAATTCTCTGTCATGATTGGTTTTTGTAATTCATCCAGGATGCTTTTCAGATTTTTTCCTTTTTTCAAGGTTCTGCAGTCCTCGAATGGTAAATTTGTGTCCATCAATTCATAAGAGAACAATGCTCGTTTGTCGTAATCTTGTAGCTCCGCTACATTAATCAGCCGAGTAGCTTCTTCTGCTTGGGCTGAAATTGATTTAAGTACAACTCGTGTTTTGACTTTCTCTTTAGATTCACTGAATGTTGGAAGTTTTTTTATATCTTATCTGATAATAATTTTGATTTCTGATGAAATCTCTCCATACGAAACTCCCTGAAAATATTACATCCTTTCTCAAGTATATTCTAAAGCATAAGAGTCGACGCTCCGGGAGGAATGGATTTACGTGTTCCGTTATGTAGCAGAGGATTTTCGTCACTTGTTGTTCAGAAGCCAACATATGTACGATTGTGTACTCTCGATGAGCAGTCACTTCATAACCACAATTCTTTATTCGTGTCAGCTTACGGAATTCATTGGAAATTGCTAGTAATTCGTGGAATGTTACATCCCAGACAGCGACATTCCTTCTTACAAGTTTGTCCAATAATTCCCGAATTACTCTTACATTCTCGATTGATTGTTTGTTCTAATGCTTGATCAGTTCCCACTGAGGTAAACGATGAATCTGAGTTTCACGCAAAAAGTCCTTGCTAAGAATTCTCTGTAGAGTTCAGGAGCTTCTTCCAATGATGAAATATCGTAAAAGTATACTGTATACTATGGAGAATAATTTGTACGATCTAAAATGTGGAAGATAGGGAAACTTTTTTTATTGTTTCTACATGCAAAAACCAATCGCCAATACGATCTGCCCGAATAATATCTTTTGTTAACCGCATCAGGATGAGAGCAGTGTTCCAGTAGTGAGAGAGTACAGATTCACTGCGATTTTTTTTATGAACCCACACAAAGCTCTCTGAAGTGAGCCAGAAATATTTTGAAAATCGTGCAACATCATTCACGCTTCATCTATCTTTTCTTCTTTCAAAGCATCTTGGAGATCTGACAACAGGAATAATTTGTCGCGATATTTGTCAATACCTTAAAAAATGTGATCAGGAGGAGTCGTTGCAAAGCTCTAGAAGATAAAAACCATGTAAGAAACGAGCATAATGAGAGTCAGTGAGAACTTGATCTGTAGTGGAAACTCCAAACGTGCCAGTGTCTTTGAAAATTTCTTCAATCCTCCTACCTACTATATATTTCCCAATGCATCCTACCGTAACTTTTACTATATGAACAATTCCTAACATGAGAATTATGTCGTTGAACTCTTCCGAATGAAGAAATTAGATGGTTTGGCGATATGGTATACACCTTCATCACAAAACACTGGTAATTTCTCTTTATTGAGTTGAGTAAAAATATCTTTGAAGTTCAATAGTGCAGAATAAACAGTAGCATATTCGATGACCGGATGTAGCAAGACTGGAAGGAATCTGATAATTTGTTTTGTGGCAAAATCCTCCCGAAGCACGAAATTGAAAGCTGGCTAAGATGGAATGCGTTGTTGCTCTTTCGGAGTAGTCCACTGATCGAATTTTCTCAAAAAAATCCACTCTACTCAAAAACCAGGTTAAATCACGACGAATGGTTTCGTACATTTCTACCCTTACTGTTGGAGGTACAGTGCAGCGCCCGAAAAAGGCGCTCTAAAGTCTTGTGCGGGAGTGCGATTCGTAGAATCATGGTTTCCCCACTACCGACGCCAGAACGAAGAAAACAATTTAGTTCCCGGGGTTTTGAATAACGCGTCTGATGGAAATGAATTCGGAAAATCGTTATTTGGTTTTAAATTGATTTTACCATTACTTTTAAACGGTTTGAATTTCAACATAATTAATTAAGATGTAATTAATTAAATTGTGCATTTGAGTTTCCCTCCTAATCACGCTAGTGTCCTCACCATTACAATATTCAACTCCCCGAACTAGAACAGCCTCTTTCCTGTCACCGGCTTTTTGCTTAAAATAATAACCTTATTTTTAAAAAATCAAGAATTATTGTGATTAATAGATTGATGCAGATTTTTGAAAGTAAGTACCTTCTATATTATAATCCATTAGGAAAAGCAAATTGATAAGAAAAACATATGTATAATAACCATGAATATAGTTAACCTCAAAATGCAACGGGAAATTGCAAAAATTTGATGACAAAAAATGCATAAATTTCATGGTCCGTGAATTAGAATATTCAACAATAATAGTATTTCATCCGACCTTGGTAACAGTTCATAAATTAATAAAATCAGCCTTGTTGTGCAGCAGTGACCAAAGCAGCTGATTTTAATAATTTTAGAAAAATTAACTCACATCCTTATGCCTGCTGAAAATGACTTCAATTGGATTATAGGCTATAATGAGTGATAAAACAGTACCAAAGAAATGTAAAAACCGAAGAAGCAAATCACTTGAAAAAGTTAGTATTCAAGCTCATGATGAACATTCCGAGAAAGAATCAATGTTGAAAAAGCGAAGAAGTAGTAGTTATTCTTCCCAAGATAAGCAAAAGATTCTCAAACTTTCGGAAACTTCAGATCTCAATTCCAGATCACAAAAGTATTCGATTCACACGAGGGTACTGCAGAAATGGAAAATATGTCGCACTGAAATTGAGACGCACTGAAAATCACTTAAAAAATCAGATTTTTAAAAATCGCTGGGGAAAAAAACTCTTCCGATATGGACGCAGCATTACAATTTAAGGAGGAATTTGCGAATCTAATTAAGATTGAAGGCTCTACTCGTCAGCAAGTTTTCAACATGGACGAAACTCTGCTTATCTATAAAGATTTGCTTGGTAAGACGTTTATGATTGATAATGAAGTCCAAGCATCAGGAATTAAAGGAAAAAAAGAGAGAATTACCGTTGCTTTCTGTTGCAATGCTGATGGATCGAAGAAGAAGCCCTTATTAGTGCTCGGTAAAGTGAAAAATCCCCATTGCTTCAGAAATATTACGCAGTCAAATCTTCCAGTTGTGTATGATCATCAGAAGAATGTATGGATGGATGAACGAATTTTCCTCGATTGGGTGAAAACCAAATTGGTTCCTGACGGACTCAGCTTCTTGCAGGAGCGAAATCTACAATTGAAAGCAATTTTACTTGTGGATAATTGTAACGTGCATAAATTTGTACAAGTAGGAGAAATTATAGTTGTCTTTCTACCACCTTATGTAACTGCTGTGATACAACCGTTAGATCACGGAATTATTGAGATGGCCAAATGTGGGTTTAAATCAAAACTACTCTTATCACTGGCGAAAGCATACGAGGCGAGAACTTCAGTGATCCAATACTTGAATAATGTGACTATCAGAAATGCAATTAATTGGATCAGTGACGCATGGAACGCAGTTGAATCCTTAATGATTCATCGTTGCTGCAATAAGCTTTGGTCAGTGAACACCCGTGACGTAGCGATGCAAACAGATAGAGAGGAAAACGTTTTGACACAATTGGATACAGGAGTTATTGGTGAATCAGAAGAATCAGTATGGATTGCTGGACTTCAAGCAGAGACTCAAGACATTTTGAAAATTTCGAGAGATAGGTTGAAGGATATGAAAATCTTGATTCGAAACAAATAGATGATTGGTTGAAGAAAAGTTACTTTTAGTCAGAAGAAAAAACATGATCAGATAAAAAACTTATTGCTCAAGTGAAGGCTGTGAATGAGCTTTCGAATGCGCGAAATGGAAGAAACTTAATTTCTACGAAACTCGATCAATCGTGTTCCGAGTCTGATCTACATGATATCATCCCCAATGAAACTCACAGCAAAGAATAAACAAAAGACAAGGTTACATCACAGTATCCATCAATGTCATCCACTTTTGTCACAGAAAGTTTCAATGTTTTGTATGAATTATAAATAAATTAGAAAATGGTATTTTGACAGAGCTGTGTTGCTAAAAAATGAAAAAAAACAAATTATAATATAAACAAGAATATTATAAGAATATTAAATACTTTAAAGGTTTTGTAACCAAAGTAAAATTCGTCTGACAATAAATAGATTCATGAAGAGTGTAGTAATTTTTTCTTGTTCCTCAAGACGCCTTATTCGAAATCTCGGAACCGAGCTAGCAGCGGTCGGGGAAGGGTCCGATGGTGAGGGTATGGAGTTCACCGCTCAGAAACGGATTGCGCGTTATATTCGAAGCAGCCATATTCGGGCACTGCACCGTACTGATGACTGTGAATAGTCAATAGGACGAATTATATTCTTGGCAGGTTTTGTGACATTTTTGCTTTTGAATGGAAGATATGTGAACGTGATATTTTTCAATTTTGAGTTTTCATCGGGAAATGACTCAGTTCCACAACGTCGAGAAATCACATTCTTTAAAAATGTGTGTGTGTGTGTGTGTGTGTATTTTTACGAGGTTGGAAACGCTTTTACGCGCGATAGGAAGCATTGATTGTGTCATGCTTCCCCTGTGTGGGGCTTGTCTGTAATGTTACTCGACCATACCCACTAAAACCCATCTTCGATACGTCATTGACCTCAATCTTACTCTTCCGGAACTGCCGTGGAGCATGACTTCGGAAAAGCGGCCTAGTCATGGCTTGTATCACTGCCAGGCTTTTCCACCATTGTGACGTTTTCTGTGCTCTTCAGAGGAGATGCAGAGTTGCCTCTGCTTTTCTTCTCTCCTGTTCTTCAGTACGAAGTGCTTTCAGGACTTCAGTGGCAAAGGTATTTACCGCAACCCAGCACTCGTCTGATTCCAGCATATGCTGCACTAAGCTCTCCGAGTCGGTGATTCCCCTAGCGCTTCTCCAACCTCTTCTCTTTCCGTGTTGAAGCGTGGACAGTAGAAGAACGCATGCTCCGCACCCTCAGGGACTCCACATCCAGCTGGACAATCCGGTAACTCTTCATGCCCAAAACGATGCAGGTAAGCTCTGAAGCATCCATGGCCAGACAGCATTTGTGTAAGGTAGTAGTTTACTTCCCCATGTGTACGGTTTACCCAGCTATCTACCCGAGGAATGAGTCGATGTGTCCATCTTCCCTTCGACGATGTCTCCCACTGAGTCTGCCACTGTAGTAGGCTTTCCAGCCTCGCTTCTTTTCGTTGCTCCTGCCGTAGTTCCGGTGATGTGCTCCGCTTTTCGCAGGGCGATCTTCTTTCTTCCCCCAAGATGTGAATGGGTATCATTCCAGCAATGACACACACAGCGTCTTGCGATACTGTGCGGAAGGCGCTGCACACCCTCAAGGCATTAAGCCGGTAAACTGCAGCCACTTTCCGGCTGTTCTCCTGGATCTTTATCGAATCTCCTCAAATGGCAAAAGCGTAAGTCAGAACAGAAGTGACGACTGATACCAGTAGTTTTCTACTGTTCAGCCGCGGTCCACCGACGTTCGGCATGAGCCGTGCGAGCACCGATGCCATCTTAGCTGTCTTCTCTGTTATGTACTCCACCTGTGGTTTGAAGTTGAGTCTTGCATTTAGCATCACTCCCAAATACTTGATGTACGGCTGCGAGGTAATGGTGTGCTCATCAGGGCTCACCCTGATGGTCTCAACTTTTTTCCGACTGGTAATCAGCATGGCTTCAGTCTTGTGTTCGGCTAGTTGTAAACCAGCTGAACTCATCCAATGATGTATCTGCGAGTAGAAATTCTCAAAGGTGTTTTGAACTTCTTCCAGGAGCTTCTTCACTATGATTACCAGCGCATCGTCGGCGAAGGTAGTCAATTCTACTCCTTATGGTAATTGCAGTTTCAGCAGTCCGTCGTACATGATATTCCACAGAAGTGGTCCAAGCACCGAGCCCTGACTTACACCTCCTGTGACTCGGTATTTCTGAGGTCCATCTTCTGTGTCGTACCTGAGGTATCTCTCGCTAAGGTAGCTCTTACTCATCCTCTTGAGATAGGCTGGTACCTCCAATCGGTCTAGAGCCAGACAAATGTTGTCCCATCTGGCTGAGTTGAAGGCATCTTTGACATCCAGCGCGACTACCAAGCAATACTTCATGGAGCCTCTGTGGTATCTTTTCCCAGCCATAGCCTCTCTTGCTATATTGACCACTCTATCGATGGCGTCCAACGTTGATCTGGATTTTCTAAAGCCGTATTGGTATTTCGAACAAGCCCATATGGCAGCCTCGCCCGTCGCATCCACTTCCCAGAATTGCTGGTTGAGGTTTCGGTACTGCTCCGCGATGATCATTTCGTCCGGTTTCTCTTCTCTCAAGGTTTGCGTGAGCAGGTCTTGAACTGCTTCGCAGTGATTGAGGTTTACTTGTAATATCCTCATCACCGCTTTTGCACGAGCTTCTGGTAAGCTTTCATGTAAGCAGGACATGATACCCAGGTTGGGACAAGCGGCAAGTCGCTGTGTTCAACGGTTATGCGGGTGCGCCAGAATTTTTTAGAAACGTAGTCCAAGTGTCGCGAAGAGAAAATGCGGCATCACAGTTTTTAAATTTGAATTGTATCTTGATATATTCAAAGGTAAAGGAAATTAAGGCATTTCGTCA
>JABSMS010003728.1:0-16343 GCA_018902275.1 Aleiodes sp. PSUC_FEM 10030003
AAATTTTGACGAAAAATGCAAATTTTCAAAGAAATAAAAAAAAAATTGACACATGTATTTTTACTAAAATTTCCTCAGCTTTTCAATAGAATCATCAAAAAATCTCTATCTCGAACCGTTGAATTCGAATCAATTTACCAACGAAATAATCGAAAATATCCCATCTTCAATACTCTTACTCTTTCCAAACAACTTTTACTGTATAAAACATCAAAATTCCAACTGAAATTCAATAAACGTCAAAAGTTATTAACGAACATAAATCAATTGTTTTATGTACTCGTGTGAATTTCTCAGGTCCCAAGAGTCAAAGTTTTATTCCACGTTTTACGCAGACCTTAGTACAAGAGAGAGGCCTCAGTAATAAAATATGATAACGAGGTCCTTGTTAACGCATCATTGTGTTTGTATAAACCCAGTACACACAAACAAGTTCTCGTCCATCCAGATAGGCTTCACCCAAGGAAGAAACGAAGGAAGAAAAGGGGAGGAAAAAAAATTAAGAAACTTGGACCTCTCTAGTTTGTTTAGACACCGAATAATCGAGTCTACCTCTTCATTCGTTTTTTTTTGTTTCTTTGAATTCTCCTTTCATCTCTCTCTCACTCTCTCGTACCATCATTTTATTTTATACTAAAAAACCAATGTGTGGAAAAGAGTGTCTTGACTGTGGGTTATTCAGGGGGAAAGGGAGATCGGTATTACCGATAATATGTGTAGAGGCCGATGCTTCTGCCGCATCTTGAACAGACCTTACGGTATGGCTTTTTGTTCGATTAATAAAATGAGAAAATTCATAAATAAAATGAAATTAATTTAATTGAAATATTATCGTAAATAGCAGGAAAATTAGAATAACATTTTAGGTTTATCGTCGGTCGGAAATTTACATAGAACATTCGGTCTACGAGCTAAAAATGTAATCGATACTCGAGTTAAATCGTTCGAGTTCTCTTTTCCTCTTCGGCCTATCGCATTGCACGATGCAATAAACTCGATAGAGTCTATAACCTATAAATATATCCGCCATTGTTCTTGGCAATTGTCCTTTTTTTCTTTTGTTTCATCTTGAAACGTTTTATTTATTCATAAGTTTAAAAAAGACCGGTGTTCTTTGTTGGCTTCCCGTTGTGACTTGAATCGTTTTTGAATAAATTTCATTCATTTTCAATTCTTGTTATGTTGTTTCATTTCTTTTCATTCTATAATTTTTATGATGAATGATCAAACTATTACTGTATATAGCGAAGAAAACAGTGATGGATGGATATCCTGTCGCGAATGAGCATCGGTTCTTACAATCCTATCTGCATATTTTTTTGCCAATGATTCATACGAGCTGAAGAAAGAGAAAATTATCGATAAATTTAGATTTACAAAATCGCCGAGTTAAATATTCGTTCGATATGAATTTCGTATTATTCAAATGGAGAAAGGTTAATAGCATTGTAGTAAATATTTTTGGACGAACATGTCATTCACACTATTAATATTCACAGCATTAATAAAGCTTTCATCATCGCAGTTTTCTAACAGTTGAAATTAGAGTCCAGTGGTTTTCTCGTCAATTTAGTTTTTCATATGTGCGACGTGAAATTTCAGTGTTGGCGCACATGAAAGCGCTGTTATAACTCGACTTAATTTAGAAATGGAAAATTATATGAAAGGAGGCGTTGAAAATCAATTTTAAAAAAGAGCAAGAGTCACGTCCATTAAATTAAATATATTTCTTGACTTTATCTAAAGAGGACCCGGTTATTTCAAGCGTGTAGAACTCGACACCACATTGGATAAGATATCCAAAGAAATCTCCCACTTTTTCCGCCCCTTCAACTTCAACGCTCAACATATATATTTTTTTTAATTTTCTTTCCACTACTCTACCACTCTACGCAAGTCCTCAGGTGGTTCTTGCCCACTCGCTTAAGTGATTAAAATGCTGTATAATTTTAATAAATTATTTAATAATGAATTTAAATTAATTCCGAGTGAGAGAGAGAACAAAAAAGATAAATAATAACGATAAATATCAAAAGATTCGTCGGTGATTTTTATTTATTTTTTTCCATTTCCAAATGTGCCATTTGTGAGAAATTCTTGGAACTATATCCTGATGTTAAATGAAATTTTACGACATGTCTTCTCGTGAATCTACCCAGGGGTCAAAGAGTCTCCGTTTATTTTTCTTCGATTTTTATATTCTCCCGACTGAATTTGTTTTTTTTTTCATTCAAAACTAAATATCACACAGGTGCTGGGCTATAAAATTTCCGTTTATTTATGAAGAATTATGTATCACTTTTTATTGTATAGCTGATAATCTTTTTCCGGATTATTCTCACAGTTGGAGCATCAAATTACAGTAGCTTATCGAAACAAATATTCATATGACTAGTTAATACCGTGGCTTGAATTCAACGCAATTGCTTTTATAATTGCATGTCGTTTGTTTTCATGCCAGGGTCACAGATGTTCACAATATTATTAGCATTTCGGATTAAATTTCTTTTTCCTCTTTTTTCCAGCTTTCTAGATTTGAAATTTTTATTCAACGACGAGATATTAATTATTCAATTTCAAACGTATCTCATGGATTAACGGTTATTTGAACCCGTAAAGTACATAATTCATGAATACATGATTATGAGATTAATTTTCCTGGAAATTAATATCCAATTTAAATTTCTCCGTCAAGTAATACAAGCTTTTCGTGAAGGTTTTACCATCAGCTGTCAGTGAGCCTGTGTCAAAACATGAAAACGGGTGGCGTGCGCACGACCTTCACGTTTCTTGAGTCCCGGATACCAAGACCCATTGTATTTGTATGCGTTTGGGCCTCTCGCGTCTGCGCACTCACCAATCCCTATTCTCCTTCTCTCTTCTCGTTTCTCTCCCTCCACTACTTCTCAACGAGAGAGAGTTTACACGAGCCCTCGTTCTGAGGTACGGCCCTACCTAGTTAGGGTCTGACAGGCCCCCATCTCAAATGGTATGGAAGGTAGCGGGGTCGCCTCAAAGAACCCGCCGTGAAAACGTTTATGCACGCACCATTGGCGTAGGCCACAGTGGGCCCAACATAGTATAACGGTATCCAATCAATTTTCTCACAAAATTATTCCACTTGATGAATTATCAAATCTCATCACGTTACTAAGCAATTTACACTTCATTATTTCAATTGAAAAATTTAATCATTATTTTTCCTTTCGTCGCTGCTCTTATGTTATTCTCAATTAAATTCTCAATTAAAACTGCAATAATTTAAATGAAAAAGTTTAGAGTTTAAATATCTATTCAAATTTTAATTGTCGTCATCTTGACATTAAAAAAAATTTCTGGGGAGTTTATAATCACGAGGATGCATTGAAATGTTGAATTCTCGACTCATGGATTATTTCAACATAGAAGCACCCTTTAATCTTGGGTTGACACAAAAAAACTCGATTTGAATGAGGAAGTATCAGAAAGAAAGGAAAAAGAGTGGGTAGGAGCTCAGAAAAAGAGTGTGTCAGAGCACGAAAAGTGCAGTATGTCACGTCATAATAGTTTGGATCGATGAAATGTGCATTATACATATTCACCAAATAGTGAGTCTTTTCAAGTTTTTATTTGCAAAAGTGCACAGTATGTGTGTGTGCAATTCCCGTTGAGAATTTCTCGCGCGCCTCTCTTTCCTCTTCTTGCTTTATAGAAGAAGTAAGGGTGACAATGAAGCATGTCTCTCGGTCACGACGATGAATAGAAGTAGACGCTGTAGTGTGAATGAAAGATAAATGAAAACAGGTATGAAAGCGCTAAAAAGAGTTGGTAAAAAGACGAGTGATATGAATATATTTAGGTCGAGATGCTGATAATGAAAAAAAGCATTTGAATGTTTTTTAATCATCGCTGGAGAAAACAACACAATTCTCATAAGAAAAAAGTTCACAAAATGTTGCATTTTTTTGGATGATTCAACTAATGTATCATTTAAAAGTACAACGTAGTTTTCAGTTAATCAAAAACATGTAAAATATTTTCTGCTTTGCTGCGCCGTTGCTCACCATCAATCTCCAACTCCTCGTTAAGAAGCGCGTGTTATATTTTTCGCTGCTGTGTGAGTCAGACATAGTGGGCACGTGTATATGCGTTTTGCAAGGCACTATACATTTACATGAAGAGAGGAAAGAGAGAGATGACACTACTGCCCCCTGTAGTTATGCCTGTGAAAACAATCCATGAAATTTCTACTTTCCGTATTTTTTGTTTTTATTAAAACCATATGTTTTCTCAATGAACGAAAATACAGATCGAGTAGCTAAGTAGAATGAAGAAAAGTCTCGGGTATATGTGAATTTTTAGAGTTTATTCTTTTCATTTACGAAAATAATCTATTTACAGACGTAATTGAGCGTGAAAATTTTTGACATAGCCGCAACGAAATACTAGACACCATTAACGATCTTTCTCTCTTTTGCTCGAGGTAGAGAATCTTGAATGGTCACTCATCTTTTATTCTTCGGCTCACTGACCCTTCTCAAAATTTTTGGGGTGAATTTACGAGAAAACCAGGTTACATGAAACGTCTCACGAACAATGGCTCCTAGAAGTTCATATCAATCGAATCCCAAGGGAGAACATAATGGAATTGACTCGAGGATCTTTTTTATTTCTTTGCTATTCTTCTTTTGGTTTTTTTCGAGGGAAAATTCGGAGGACATAGAAATCGTTCCTGCTTCCTTTTCTTCCGGGTTTTGGATCGTCTCCAATCCTCATGAGATTTTGTCTCTTACTGAGTTCACTTGGTTCTAAATTGGAGTAACATCGATTTTTTTTATTGCTCCAAACTATTAAATGTGAAAGAATTGATTTAACTTCTCGAAATATATATTTCTCTTTCAGTGGTGAAAGACACTTCAAGGATAAAAATATTAATCAATACGTCTCAAAAGACGAATAACATTATTCATCAATTTCAATAGTTCCTACAATGGTCTATCCAATACAAAAATCTTTTAATCCTCGTCAGATGTGCCATAACGTTACCTGACAAGGGCCTTTTGCCTGTTTTGAGTGACAGCATCTTAACGAGCATCTGCCCCCCCCCTTCTCCTCTTTCTCACCGCCATGAGAATAAACTGGCCTCGACAGAATCCTTATTCGATAAATGCTCATGTATATGATATGAGTGCAAGTAAAATAAATTAACTCATCGCAGTGCACTACAACTGTCTTCGTGAATGTTTCAGATTTTTTTTTCGTGAACTTTCACTTTTTTTCCTCCTCGAACACCTGAACACTCGAATTGTAGATCCTTATGAGAAGTGACTCGACACAATGTTTAGTCAAACAAATGTTTTCTGACAAATGATGGATCTACATTATGGCTTGTGTTGGCTCTCATAACAACATCGTGTATGTTCAACGAGTGTCGAATGATTAAATTTAATTGAGGAGAATGAATCTTTTCACAGTTAAATCAAAGGAATAAATTAGAGAAGATAAATAATGAAATGTAAAATATAGTCTTTTCGTATTCAATAAAATGGAGAATTATTTCTGAGAAGGCTCTTTACATAAACAGATTTCGTAAGAATTACTCGTGACGTTTGAGCCTGTCATGATCAATAAAATTAGCATACTCATGGACAAGCATTTCATCTCCCCTCGGGCCAATGGCAAATCGTAATACATTTTCTCTAAAAGATTTTCAATGACGGGGGAGTACAAACCGAAGAGTGTCTCCAGGTCTTATCTTCCCATCGGCGCCGTAGGAATGGGGAAAACGAGACAAGGCAGCCAAGGGTCGAGGCATGGAGGACCCTTGAAGCAAGACGTAGAAAAAAAATGGAGGAGAGAAAAAGAAGAGAAATTTCAAGTTTCTGTCTGGCATCGGACTTGGAGATCTGCGACGAGGTTCTCTCACGATAGGGGGCACAGTGTTGGATCCTCTGTGGTCACCACTCCGTTCCCCTTGGTGACCCCAAGGGGTCCGACTCACCCGCATATACATACGATTAACACAAAACAAACGCCCAAAAAATAGACGGAGAGAGAGGTAAGAAAAAAAAGTTATAAATCGCCTGCGACGTTCTCCTCCATGCATCACAACGGGGTTTCCTATTTTCAAAGTCTCAAAAGTTATTGTATCTGTGCCAGATGCATCTTTTCGTTTTTACCAAATGACATTCCTAGAAGTTTATGTGGAGTGTCACGTGTCACCGACGCTGAGATTTTCCGAATTCTTTGACGCAAATTAATTGTTTCCAGAAAAGAAGATAAAGTGATCATGTTTTTTCCATTTAAAAAAAAAGAATATTCTGGTTTATTACAGAAATTCATAGGGGAAGGTGGGGTAAAATGGAGACACCTTAGTTTCGATGTTTCATATTATGAAAATCGCGAGAAATCGAGGGAAATATTGAAGATAAGTTAATTTTGATGATTCCATTGGAAAGCTGAGGGAATTTTAGGTGAAAAATGTGTAATTTTTTTTTTTTTTTCATTTTTTTGAACTACGTAATCGTTTTTCATCGAATTTTATCAACAACACAATAACCAATCCTCAGAACCCAAGGTTTTCATCAAATCTGAAACTTTTGAAGCACAGATAGAGCAAACAATTCAATCTCGATGTATAGATAATCAATCGAAAATGGATGTTTCAACATTCTTTCCATCACAATTTTTCCCGGCTCTCCAATGAAAACATTATGAAAATCCATTCTCAAGAGCTTTTAACAGCATATCTATTTTATTTTACCTTCCAATATCTCGAACTCTAAGTGAGTCTGAGTAATTTGCCGATAAAATGAGAGTTACTCAGCTAAATCTGCTGCAATCTCCTCCACTAAAATACAGAAAAAAAGAGAAGAGAGCCCTTTGGAAGAAAAAAAATTGGTTATTACTCTTTTTTTCAAAATCGTTTTCATTTCTCCATTGGCATTGACTCGCATTTGTACTCCAGACGTCTTCATAATCCAAGAAAAAAAGGCTTCAGTCTCTCTGGATTAACTTGCCTTTATGGAACTCGTGAAAAAGGAACAAAAAAAAGTCTCAGCGAGGATTTTCCAGGATTAAGATACACACTGACTGCTGCGCCGGGGAAAAAAAGCCAAAGAGGTGGAAAAGAACTCAGGGAGATCTATAAAATCTCTTTTTTGTACAATCCGCACTCATTCAGACTGCATGAGAGAGAAGAGCGAATGAAATTGAAGGAAAAAGACGAATAATTGGAAGGTAAATCAGATTATGACGTATATTTTCTTGTGAATTCATTTTTTATACGATATTGACGTGAAATGGAATCTATTAATAATAAAGTGGAGCATACGCTTGCTACCTTTTTAGAGCGCTGTGTCGCACGGAACAATAATTTCTATCGAAAATCCAATCTTCACCTTTCAATACGTCGAGTAGTGCAATTTCAAGGGAGGAATAATCTAAATAATTATGCAGATTATATTGCACAATATTCAGCATTCGATTTTTGAATGTACATTGTTAGGAAAAAATTGAAATTTCATGGACAATCTGATAGTAATTGTCATGAGCGTGACATTTAATTTGTTTTTATGGGAAGATGGTTATGAAAATTCAAGTTTTAGGTAAACTTCAAGGGAATTCATGAGTCGACAAATAACTTGTGGGAAATCAGATCTTTTATGTGTCTGCAGAAATATCAAGACGTTTTATCTGTTTGAAGATTGAAGACATTTGATTTAGTCACATAAAGGGTCTGATTCCAAGACGTCATGGCGATAATTAAATGAAACCTTTGAGGTCTAAGACGTTTCGACTCGAAACACATATGCACTTTACATGTCTTCGTTTCTTCAAAGAATGATCTCGAAACATTATCCTGAAAAATACAAGAATTAGGGTAATTCTGAGATGGAACCCTTTTTCAAATTTTATCCCTATTTTTACACAATTTTTCCAAAGAAGACACTCAAAGTGTCTTAAGAGAAGTCACATGAAATGACTCAAAAAGTTTTTACCGAAATGTCCCAAAAGTGACTACCAAAGTGTCTAAGATTCAGATACTTTTTCCAGTCTAACTTGAAGTAATTTGAAATCAAATTGTGACACACTCGTTCTATTCCTCCGCCAGCTTTGACAAATCCAATGTAACTGGAATTGACACGTCGATAGTTTGCCCGAGATTGGTGTCTGGAAATCAAATAGGGAAGGATCGACAGGAGCGATATAATCCCAGACATTCGAATATACCGAAGAGGATTCCGAATTCAAACCTAGATGGGGTTAGGTTATATATGCGACACATGGCACGACAACTCGATCTATATATGTTTTCATGTGCAAGCAGTCAGGACATCTCAATCAAGCTTCCATCTGTCGTCTTTCCCTTCGATAGAAAATCAGGAACAATCATTGGGGCGTTTCTATTCAAGGGTTGCTAGAGACAATATTATCTCAAGCGTCGCACGTTCCTAGGAATAAAAAAAAAATGGAAGAGAAACCGAAAATCACGTTGTACACTTTGGAAACGTTTACTTTAGAGTTCAGGTTTCAACCCATCCCTCTATTTAACGAGCAGATACGTGGCTTTCAAATGGTGTGGGCTTTGGGGGATATGTTGAGTAAGGGTTAAATATAATGTAACCAAACGGAGACACATTTTTTTTCAAACCGAAAGAAAATCGTGGTATTTGAAGAGACAAGTGGAGAAAAATTTGTTCCATATGGATTTTTTTCTATCCAAATATAATTAGAAATCAAAATATTTGACTTTTTTCGGAATATTTATCGTTTGAGGCTTCTTTGGAAAATACATATTCAAATGAATTAACGAGAGGATTCTTTGGTATATTCATTCCCTGTGTATTCATATGAATTTAGCACTCCGCGTACCATTATTTACCAAAAGAATTCGAGACTCAACCTCCTGAGGCCACAGGAGATCGCACAGCGCCCTCTCTCTCGCCACGTTTCAACTGCCCACGCGTAACACGAGACAGTTTCAGGTTTCGCGAGTTGTAACACCGTTTCGTGATGATTCTCGTTAAGGTTTGGAGGTTTAAAAGAAGAAAAAAATTCAACTTCTAACTAATGGTGAAACATTCACACATGATCATTTATTTTACTTGCCGGTGACAAATTGGTTATCGCTTTTTCACGCGTTTTTATCAAAAACCGGTCCAACTCTCAGGCTTTACATTCTCTTGAGGATAATATTTTTTTTTTTATTCATTCAAACGTGTTTCTTCCACAGTTCATTATTCAATGTGATAACGAGTGAGAAAATAATCAATTTCACATATTTTTTATCTCAATCACGCTCACATCATTAATAATAATGTTTTTTTTTCTGAAATATTTTTAGATTATTTCTTTTCTCTTTCTGACAAAACAAGACAGAAACTTTCATGAAAACAAAAAATTAAGAAAAAGATTTACCGTTTTATCATGAAACTCCATTTGCCTCCCCAATGTTTTATCTTATCTCCTAGAAAAACTGCAATTTTTCAACGAAAATTTCTTATCACCATTACCTACAAACTTTGTGCTCATCAGATTAATAATTTTCCCTCTTCAGCCAAACTTTATCTCAATACAAACTTTGTGAAAAAAAAACACATCAAGAATAAATTTTTCTTCCTAAAAATAGAAGCAATTACTCTTCACCATTCCTCACGAGGACAAATTGCCAGGCCTTTACCCCGCCCCTCAGAAATCCACACAAAAAAACAAAAAGAAAACATTCCTGAGACAACTCAAATTGGCTCTGTCTTAGCGATTCCGTAGATGTTGAGAATACGAGTAAAAAATCTTTCATTTTTCTTTCTTTATTTCTTAAAAATAAGAATACAAAGTACATAAGAATGGTTTACCAGACCGAAAAGCCATTGGTGAGTGTTTACGACGAAATAGAAGAGGAAATTCCGTAGATTTTCGTTGGCCCATGGCTCTTAGACGACCTTCCATTTCCCTTTCCTTAATCCATCTCTCTCATTCATGTCTTCCTGAAATGTTAAATGCATACAGAAGAGAGGAGAAATGTGGCATCTCTCGTCTGTATCACAAGTAATCCTTCCGGAGTGACGAACGAGAGACACCGTAAAGGCGTATCTCCCCTCAAACCCAACGCCTGGAAGAAACTACGAAGAAAAGAGGAAGGAAAATTATATAAGGGAAAACGAAAAATGCATAGCGTTTTGGCGCCTCCCGAGAGAATTTACGGAATGAATATGCTACGATAATTCAGCTGGAAAAGTCTAATGTGAATTACACGTCCCGGTATTTCACACACAGACACTCACATATATAAACTGTGAGCCAATGGAGTTAACCGTCTGTTAAGAAGATTTCAAAATTTTTCAAATCATTCTGAATTAATTTATACGTTCAATTTTTCGCAGCTGAGGAAATTTAACTGAATTTTATTATTTTTGATAATTGAATTAATGAAGTTTATGAATTGTTGCTAATATTTATAATTACATTGAATAAATTGATGGCTTTTCGGTCAATGTTGCTTTTTATTGTGAAAATATTTTGTAATGAAGGAGAATTTTATTTTATTTCTTAATCAAAAGATAAAATAAAATGGTAACCCCTTCCGACGTTGGGAAGAATTTAAAATATTTTCACAATAAAAAGCAACGTTGACCGAAGAAGCCATTAACTTATACAATTTAATTGATATGCACGGTGAAATAAATTATTAAATTAATATTTGTAATTGACTAAATTAGTTTCTAAATCGTGAAAATCCATTCAAAGTAATTCAATGGTTTCTCTATTGAGTTCGGAGGAATACAGTATTCAACATGTGCAACAGCGGATCCACTCTTCTCGTTGAATCTTTGATGATTGTAGAACCATCAATTCAGTATCCATTGAAACTATTCACTAGCTCATCCTGATCACAGCACTGGAATCGATTGCGTTTTGATCCTCTGTGACTGTTGCGTTGACTCATAAAAGGAATTGGAACGCATCCTACAGTTCTATTTTGGTTATTTGGAGCGTTGAAAGGAATTCGGAGGGTTTATATGTCTCTGTGGCCACTTTTTCCATAGAAATTTAGCGAAAAAATATGCGTCATTGCGTTCAAATGAAAGTTAATCGTCTAAAGGAGGTTGTACGCACAAGTATAAAAATTATTACTATTTTCTCGAAGAATGAGATTAAATGAATGATTCTTGAAACTTATCAGAATAAATTCAAAAAATATGAGAAAAATCAGGAAACGAACATTGAAATGAGACAATGAGAATAAAAAAGAACGAGAAGATAATTGAAATGAAAACTTTGAAAAAAAACTGAAAATGATTCTTCAAATAACTTTGAAGTCTAGATTTCTTAATTTCCCCTTCTTCTCGTGGTTAGAACCTCAACATTATCGAATGAAGAACAAACCATAATCTAAACTTCAACTCGAGTGTACTTGAGGATTTTTCAAGTAATAAAAATTTTATTAAAATTTTCCGTCATGAATACTTTCTAAGTTGGCTATAAAAAAGTCAGTCACGTAAGAGAAATAAATGTGCAGACTAGACTGTCTCAAAGTTTTCAAAAACCCACGCATTTGGGATTACGAGTGTTTGTTGGATGACTGTAGAATTGAGAGAAGTAAGCGAAATAAAAAATAAGCAAAACTACTTTGGCTTATGGGTTATTCAATAGGGACAACATTGGGCGACGGACAGTACTGGTGTGTACGTTCGATATATGCTAAACAGCCTTGGGTTTCAGGACTGTCGCATCGTTTATTACCTGACGTGTCATGCTTTTGAAAATTATTCCATTACGTGAATGTGTGGGTGTGTGTCTGCGGGGGTGATAACAATTTTTTATGGTGAACTTTTGAGATTTTTCTGCTGCGCGGAGGGGAATCCAGTCAAGTTTTTTAATTAAAATTTTTCTGTTGCTGTGTTAGGTCATTTGAATGTGAGAATTTCAATTCCATGTGCAGAATCTGGAATATTTCCTCCTGGCTTTGAATATTTCCCTCCCAAGACGATAGAAAAACAGAAATGAAAAGTTATTCAATGACGACGTTTTTTCACTAACGATTTTTTAAAACTTTTCCTATTTTTTAAACTATTCCTCTATTGAGTAATTAAAAAGCTTCTCGGTTACATATTGAAGATATTTTCGTTTTTATCTCTCCACAACTTTCTCAATACGTACAAATGCATACATTAAGTGATGAATGAGGGTATTGCGAGGTGTGAAAGAAATTATTTCTTTCTCCCCTTTTTTACACGTTTGAGTGAAATATACTGACGTATTGTATGAAAAGATATAAGGGGGGATGTCTATCCTTTCCCCGGAAGCGAAGACTAATGTGCATGTGGCATAAGTGAGGGTTTCTCATCCATCCCAGAGGCTAAAATATCCCCTCGTCATATTTCCGAACATTTTATCAATTTTTCCACTTTTTTTATCTCTCATATATTCTCTCGTTCTCAAGTATCCGTAAGGAACTCATCATTTTAGCTGAAAATCCTTTTTTTGTATTAAGAGCGCGCGCTCGTGTATGAAATCCAATAAATGATTTTTTCGAGATAATTCATACGCGTGTAAATGCTTTCAGTAAGGATTTCAACGCCTTTTTTTTGTGCACCTAAGTTTCCATCCATTCCCAATTTCTATCACCTTTCAGAAAGTCCCTCAAACACCATGAAACTCATTATATTCGTCCGACTAGTATTATGTCCTGGGTGGTTCCTCTCCCCCCCTCTTTTTTTTGGTGTCAAATTCCAAGAGAACCCAGGGGACGGCAGTACTCTCATAGTGGACCCCCTGAGCTGTATTCAATGTCGTCTTTATTTGTTTTTTTTTTGTTCTTTCTTTTTCTATTTTTATTTCTTCTTCTTTTTTTCCGTGTCGACTATGGTACTCTCTCACCCTGGTTTCTTTCATTCTCCTCCCGTCAACCACGCTCAATGAACTATTTTGACAGACGGGGACACGGTTGCCTGCGAAATTTCGCCGGGTGTTTCACGCCTTGTGTGCAAAAAAGACGAACGTTTTAGATTTCGAGAGGGGGAAAAGATGAAAGAAAGAAGAACGTTGTTAAAGCTTAATTTTCATATTGTTATTCACTTTACCAAAAAGTTGAGCAACTGAATAAAAATTTTATCGTTGAAAAGTTTCTGTATTTCATATGAAAATCCACGTAAAAGCAATAATCATGAAAAAAGGCAGGTGCATAAAATTGTGAGAATGGAGCCCAAACGAAAGTGTTGCCGTGTAATATAAAAGAGCATAACCGTAGAAGTTACGTAAAAGGAGGTCGTAGTTGAAGTGAATGGTATATATTGCAGAGGGCAAAGAAGCAAAAAAAATGTTGGTAGGCACTATGAACATTTTTACCCAGTGGTTAGTAAAAAAAGAGGAAATGAAACCTCGAAGTGCCAGCGTCCCTTGGCTGTGCGCCCTCGTGACAATTGTGTCTGGGCACCGGGGCACCTCAAGGGTCGACGCCTTATTTGAAAAGGGCTGTTTCTACTTCCAAGCGTTGTGCTTAGACATCAAAGAATTTTTCCCGTTACTCTCCTATTTCTTTGACTATTCCGTTCTTTCTTTTATCCTCTCTTTCATTTTGTGTTTTCATGTATTGTCCTGAAGTGAGTCGTTTTATTTCGGGCCCTTTTACTCAACTTTTCCGCAACTGATTCAGATACTTGAGAGTTTAAACCTGGTCAAGAATGCCTACACGCGTCTTCGTATCATAGAGTGAATATAAGGGAAAAACGTCTATGATACTTCACCGTAATTGCACGGAAGACAAGTCAAAAGATGAAATGTGCATGGGTAGATGAGAGAATAGAGAGAATAAAATAGGATTTGCGGCGTGAGGCTTGGAAAAGGGGGAGGGAGATTTAAACTGGTAAACTTAAGGAATTCTGTGACCAAAAAGGAGATGTGAAAGTAGGGATTTAATTTCTGGAGAATCATCCACCTTTTTCTTGTTCTCCTTAAATAGTAGACTTGAGATTTAAAATTGAATAAAAAATGTATATTCATTCTTTCGATGTGAAAGCATGGGTAAGTACTTGAGTTATCGAAAAAGAAATAATCCATTAATTTGAAATGAATAGGCCTTCAATTTAATGAAAATTAATTTGATCAACCTCATTAGCCCATGTTACAAGAATTCAAAAGTAAACACAGAAGAAGGAAAAAGAAATTTTAAAGCACGAAGAGATGGTTCGTGCCACTGATATCTGGTACATCGAAGAATAACCGGTAAAGGCCTTTCGGTAAAGACACGGGTATTGTCTTGAAGGTGATTTAAAAATTCACTCGTGCCTCGTTAACCAGGTACTCCTATCTACCTTCTCCAATCCTCAATACTGACCGAAAAAAATACGTAAAAAAATAACAGCCGGAACCACAAGGGCACGGAAAAAAGGGAGACTCCGTGGTGGGAAATTTATTCTGCCCCTTGGCCCTTCTCTCAATTTTTCTTTTTATTCGTGTCCCTTCGACCCGTAGTATCTGAGGCTCCTGGATGCACACACACATGTAAACGAATGTGAAAACAGGTAGACTTATTGGGAGGAGAGAAGATCGTATCTCAGGAAGAATCATGGAGAGTACATACAAAACGCGTGTGTATCGCAGTAACATTGATGAGAACAAAAATATCTATCGGAGATAGTTCAGATTGAGTTTATTTCTCATTTCTCGATTTTTTTGTCAATGGTTTTTCTGAAATATCTCGGAAATTAATGGAGATACGTCCTTTTTGGCCGAATGCTTTTTTGTAGCTCTTGAAATTCTCTACAAAAAAGCTTCAGGGCGAAAAGGGCGTATCTCCATTAGTTTCCGAGATATTTGTAAGAGAAGATCGGCGAAAAAATCGACTTATCCTGTTTTATCTTTTCACTACTGAAGTTCATCCTTCTAGTGATCCTTCAACGATGTGGAGAAAAAGGGGAGCACTCTACTATTCGCAGACGGACATAATATTACGCCCATTTTTATTGTTTACAATAGATTTTCACAACAGATGTGAATTCTACGTTCTCGAAATAGTGAAAAATCCTATAAAAATTCATTCTAAAGAATTTTGAATATATGTGAATTGTAAAACGAGATCTACAGTGACTACGTGCTTTTCTGAACTACACGTGTTTAAATACTTCAGATGTTCCAAATTATTCAAATTAATTCGTATGGCGTCGCCAATCTTCGCATTGTAGGAGGAAATAATTTAAAATTAAATACTCAATAGGTCTTCAATGATTCTTTTATCTGAACATTATATCTATTCTTTTTAAATGCAAGATGATGGATTACAGAAAAATGATTAATAGCTATTTACAAATGATATGAATAGTCCTCACAAAAATTGTCTGGATGATTTCTTCAAATAGTCGCCTTTCTCTACGGCGATAAGACGACAAACTTTACTTATTCAAAATAAATATAACTGTTTCAATAATTGAATGAATTTCCTTGCATTTGTGATATGATAAAATACTGATTTGATAACCATTCACAATTATTTAGACATTACAATTTATAAATAAAATATTTTTCTACAGTCAAATACATATAACATTCATGAAGATGATCATAATACGCAGCTATCATAGTCGCAAATTAAGAGGTAACCTGCACCGCTTTTCCAATTTTCAAATGAATTTTATTATTTATAAATTTCGACTTTTTTTCGTAAAGTTTCCACCAATTTCCGGTCTATGCAAATTGGTGCTCTATTTTCTATGCACATGCAAACTACAACATCGTTGTAAAAAACTTTTCCATTTTTACATCCCATTGACTCCAGATTTTCGTAAACTTTTTTAGTACACTGCCGCTCCTCGTAATCGACGCACTCGTAGGTATAAATAGGTGTAAATAATGTATCGGCGAATATTATTGGCTGCTGCATGTTATCTACTTCAGATCTCTCAGAACGACAATGTTTTCTTGAGCAGACAGCTCTTCTCGTTTCTAAACAGATGCATTCATTGCAATCAACTTTGGTATGAGTGCCTGGTTCACATTCAATTTCAGATGTTGACAGTGAGTGAGCTGATGTTGAAACGATGTAAGCTTTTTGAAACAACAAGAATTCAATTTCCTTAGTTATTGATTACGTCTCTTATAGAATATTGCGTTAATAGTCACTTTCAAAGATGTTTTTGATTGAATTCAGTAGTGAAGAGGTAAAGCAGGATAAGTCGATTTTTTTCTCTCAATGGTTTTTCTCAAATATCTCAGAAACTAATGGAGATACGTCTTTTTTGCCCTCATGCTTTTTTGTAGCTCTCAAAATTTTCTACAAAAAAGCATTAGGGCAAAAAGGGCGTATCTCCATTAGTTTCCGAGATATTTGCAAAAGAATCTCGGCGAAAAAAATCGACTTATCGTGTTTT
>JABSMS010003729.1:0-36151 GCA_018902275.1 Aleiodes sp. PSUC_FEM 10030003
CAATACAAACAATTGTTTTCTCAAGAACTCGGGAACTATTGGTCGAGCGAGAATTTAATTATATCATTTTCCGCCTCAAGTTTCCCTGGCTATTCATAGAAACCATCCAAACTCCCAACTTTTATCAACTTCTATACGTCAGAAAAGATCATCTTTCACGATTTCGTAATTGCTGCATCAACCGCACACATTATAATAAAGGAATTGAATAAAATATTTCTCCGGTAGTATAATGGTCAGTATCTTGACATTGATGTTAGAATTTGTTAATGAGCTTCATGGATATATTGCACATCCTCATCGTTATTCGTGTTAAGAAAAGCCTAATTCTAATTCAATTTCTTCTTGAGATTTTGGTAAAATGCATAAATTCCAAACAGGAGTAACAATATTCACGTTTTCTTTTTGATAAATTATGAGACACAGTTACACCCCGCAGGCTTGTACATGCTATTTCATGCTGGAACCATTAACACTCCCAAATTCCATCAACTTCATCGCCTCAAAAGACATGATCACGAATCACGACTGAAAGGCAAAAAATTCAAAGAATGGAATAAGATCAAACAGACCAATTATAATAAAGGATCAGTATCTTTCATCTGGGTCAAAAGTTTCCGCAAAAATCCACAGGTTTCCCTCTCTCTCTCGTATCCAAATGCGCAACATGTATATGTAAAACACGCGACAAGGTCTTCGCACGCAGAATACAGACAATAACGTTATTCGTACGCATAAACTCCAGGGATTTCCTCGTCTTCGTAGATTGGTAACAGTGGCAACACAGTTTGTCCGCCTCGGGGGATATTTCGCGACAAATTTATTCCGGTAATTCACGTGTAAGGAAGTTCCTCACACTTTGACGCAACATATTTATCTTCCATTAAACTCTTGCTATCCGAACCTAGAATGAAAATACATCTGTAGAAGTGCCGGAAAGAATTGAAAGCGAAAAAGAGAGCAGAAGTGTTGAAGTAGACATTCCAACGTAGAAGTTGCAACGAGAGTACTTTTTCCAGTAGAAAACTCATTGAACTTGAAGCGAAAATCTTTAATCCGAACAGCAAAATGCAACACAGTATACGCGAAAGAGTCGTTTCTCCCGCCAACAGCCGTGTCACGCCTTTTCTCAGTTCTTTTATTTAATTTTTTTTTCACCTTTTTTCACTGCATCTCTACACTCTGTATATACCATCCGTACATTGCAAGGATACTGTGTCCCCCTGAGTACCACATAGTGGATATAAAAAGTCCTCGAAAAGTTGGTTTCTTCTCTCCATTGGACCTTCCACTCATTTCTCCTTTCCTCTTTCTCTCTCTTTCTATCTCTCACTCAACCAAACACACAAACTACCACCTTCCCTATTCCCAGTGTGCAATGAGATTGGATGAGGGGCCACTGCACGAACAACAAGTTGGTAATCCACGTTCTATGGTCTGTGGGTACCTACTCTTTTTCTCCTCTTACATACAACGTTACGTTTTTTTTCAACTGGAATAAAAGAAATGAGAATAAGCAGCAAAGAAGATCCAAACTTGATACTTTCTTCTATTTTCTCACTCACAAAAAATTCTCTCTCGTACCTTTTATCAGGAAAAAAAGGAATTGAGCCTGTACTCTCGCTCTTGGAGAAAACATAGGTTGTCTAAAAGCATGGACAGAATATTCTCAAGTTCTCACCAACAATCTACTCAGCACAAATTGCTCGAGCATTTTGATGGGCTGAACACTTGGCTTTTATTATTCGTAAACATATACTCAGCGGTCTACTTCAAATCATCTGCTACAACTTCTGAAGATCAACGGGTTTCACATACAGGCACATGCACAAGAGTATTTTGAAGATCTTCGCCTTGTAGGATATCGTGAATGTCGTAAATTCTTGTACTGTTATGGAGCCCATGCACGAGGAGATTTGCATCCCGATCACATGAAGCAAATAGTCACCAATGCTTGAGTCGACGTTGCTTGACATTGGTATTTGCTACTCACGCAGTAACGGAAAATTATTGTTACGGCCAGATAATAAAGTTTCGGTTCAAGACGAAATATTGCTTGATTCAAGATTATTTGTATTATTGATTCAAACCTCTTATTTGAGGCTTGATTTAAGATTATTATGGACTTGATTCAAAAATTCTGGGTCAAGTCGGAGAAGAGCTTGATTCAATCCGAAAGAGGACTTGGTTTGAGCTGGGAAATGGCTTGATTAAAATCGGAGAAAAGTTTAATTAGAGTCTGAAAAAGGTTTGATTCAAGTAGGAAAAGGGTTTGATTCGAGCCAGAAGAAAGGCTTGATTCAATTCAGAAAAAAACTTGATTCAAATTGAGAGGGGCTCGGTTCAAGCCGAAAAAGCATGAGTCAGCCCGGAAAAAGAGGCGATTCCCTTCAAAGTGATTTTTCGGCGTGAATCAAGTCTCTTCCTTTGAGTCTATGACTCAATATTTTTGAGTGGCTTTCCGTCTGTTTGGGAAAGCAACTGATCACAAGATTCCCGTGATCAAGGATTTGCTACGGTGACCGTGATTTTTCTAATTTTCTTCGAAGCATTTCTCTCCGCTTCCTCTCCTTTTTCTGCGAGTTTCTTCTGAATAGACATAACCACAGAAAATTAATTGTGAGAATGAAAACCCAAAACAACAGTTAAGAAACTTGGCTGAAATCTTTCATTTAGACACTGAGATGCACACCGAAGTATCAACCAAAAAAAAATTTATGTTCACAATCCAGGAAGTTCGTGACAGAAACTATAAATTCAAGACAAACACTCGTGTCAACCCATTTTCCATTTTTTTTCTCACTCTTACCCTTCTTCAATTTCAACAACTTTTAAAATGTGATGTTGGCACATGTTTTGTAAAGAATAAACCACAATTCTCTCATTAAGCAACGTCCACGTGGCACGAAAATTATCTAACCTATAATACCCGCAGTGTGTAGAAAGAGGAGGCAATGAGAGAGGATGGAACGAGGCCGTTTCTCACCGACGGCTAATTAGGCACCGAGGCGTCGAACTCTGACGGTCCCCTCTGAGCGTTAATCACACACATACAAGCAGTGTTCACCAGGTTCTCTGATTCTATAACAGAAACGCGCGTGCTAGACGTCTGTTACCAGCCATCCGTGTCATGAATATGCCCTCTCCCCAAGTAACTCGCGGCGTTGAAACATGCCTCTTGAAATTTGAAGGAAACAAAGAATTTAAATCGTAAAGAATGAAGAAGCAGAAGAAAAGAGGGGGTGGAGAGGAAAGAAGAGAATTAAGTTATTCCCGGGAATTATGATTCCTCTCTGTGGGTATGAAAACTTCGTTCGTTCCTTTCTTTTTTAACGAATAGTCCTCGTGGGGGATCTTTAACTGAGAAAGTTCTGGAGTTAGACCCGCGAGAGACGGGGAAAACTAACTGGGTATTTGTAGAGACCGAGGAAAATGGAAAAGGAAGAGAGAGAGGAGATAAAGAGGAAAAGAATACATACTTGGGTTGTACTCGAAGAAGTGCCAACGATTTCCTCTTCTCACATGGTAGGTAGGGAAAAGCCCTCAAGAGCCCTTATCTTGTGTTGGTAAAAGACGTACTCCATCAGGAGCACGGTGTTCGTCCTAATGAAAACTACAGGGTTGCTGTGTGTTGGGGCACAACATTGCTTGGCAGAAGTGAAATAAGAAATAGTGAAGGGGAAAATGAAGAGAGAGGGGTGAAGGCACGAAGATGAGAGGGTGCAGGAAAGAGTTTTTTGGGGGCTGGAGAGAGGATTAGAGTTGGAAATCATTAGCGGTGAGGTCATAGGAACTTCAGCAGACATTTTCTTCTTGAAGTTTGAAAAATTGTTCATTACAGCAATGTACGTGAACTACAAATAAAAACAAATTCAGAAAAAAAGTGAAGCAGCAGACCGATAATCCGAAGATCGTTGGTTCGAATCCCGTTTGGTTATTCTCAATTTTTCCCAAATTTCGTTCCTCTATGAATTCCTTTCTCTTCAATTTCACATTTAGGAATTAATATTTAAATAATTCATTGGTATCTATAGATATCATTTGAGCTCCAAACACCAAGCCAGCATTATTCTCATTTTAATAAAGTGATTGCCAACTATGACCGATGAAGCCATTATTTTATTTGTAAAATTATTATTCATATAGAAACTACAGGGTTCCGTGTGCAAGTGTTGGTGGCACAACATTGCAGAAAGTGCAAAGAGAAATAACGAAGGGCAAAGTAAAGAGAGAGGGGGATGAAGGTACTAAGGGAAGAGTTTTTGGAGGGGCTGGGGTCTTGAGTTTGTAGAGAGGATTAGAATCTTGTGAATCATTAGCGTTAAGGTTCGATGTATTCGAGACATCAGAAATTGCAATGAGCTTGAGTAGGTTTAAGTAGCGTAGTGGTAGAGGAAAGTGGAATGATAAAGAGAGAGGGAGAATCGGGAAAATTGGAAGTTGGGAATTAATAATGATAATGACGACGTCAAGAGAAGAAGAGATGAGGCTTTCGATGATGGAGGTTGTTTTGCTTTAATAAACGATGGGAGATGTTTCTCAGAGCGCCTCTCAGGCTTTTTTTCCTTTTCGCTGGGGAAAAAAGATTACCTAATTGCATAGAAACGAGAGGTATAGAATACACTTTGAATGTACAAAAGGCAAAAAGGTAATGTACAAAACACTGTTTTTTTGGTCGTCTTAAGGTTTTTTTTCAGTGTTCTATTTGACCTTTTTCTCTTGGGGCAGAAACATAAGAATTTTCTTAATAAGAATGGCAGCATAGAGAGCACAAATGTCTTGAGACTCGTTCTAAGAAAATTGGACTGTCGCTTTAGGGTCCTTAAAGAGTTGCCAAAAGTTTAATTTTCTTACGGTACAAGGGGATGTGCTGCTTTCATGCAACGAGGGAATGTTACGGTGGCCCGTCTCGCGGTAATGTATAGCTCCACGTTGTCTGGTATTTTTTATGCTTTTTTCTATTATACATAGGGAAATGCATCGCTGGAGTGTTTCTGCATCGTAATGATGAAAATATTCGGTGGATATTCATGAGACAGAGAAAAAGTCTTGATTCAAACTGAAGAATTGATTCAATCCGCAAAAATTCAAACCGAACGATTGCTTGATTCAAATCAGAAAAAGCTTGATCCAAGCCAGAAAAGCGCTTGATTCGATCCGGAAAAGGGCTTGATTAAAGTTTTTCATTCTAGGTGCAGACTGAATTTCGAGGCATAAAACAAAACGAGTGTATAAGTATATGCAGATACATTGAAAGGAGGGAATAAAATATGCGAGAGACGATTGACTGAAATTTATTGTAAATTTACGATGGGATATCCGGCATGTGCTGAGAGACGACGGCCTTTGAGGCAATCTATGGATTTCAAACCGCTTGAAATCGGGATCATAATATTTATGAAACGTTTTATGACCTCTATGGCATGCGAAAGACTGCACTTCTTCTCTTCGTGATACTGTGATATTTATCGTGTCATCGTGCTAACACCAAAACCATATTTTTAGAGGATTCACCTATTTTAACCATTTGACCATAACTTTTTCTGAATTGACCTTATCTAAGTAGTGAAATAGTTTATGAGAAAGAGGTCACGTTTGTAAAATATTTTTCCATTTTTCAATCATTATTGAAAGTTAGTTTGCATCCGGTATGCGAAAATAACAGGTGTTTAACTGTCTTATCAGAAGCGTAACAAATTTTATGCTTCTAACTCGCACAGTGGAGTTGAACGAATTTTACTCACTACTGGAAGTCATGGATTAATATTCCAATCATAATCGAGTGGAAGAGGAAGCATTATTGAATGGGAAGAAGGCGAAAAAAGGGATTTTAATGGAAAATAAAAAATTGATCGATTCTATTTGAGGAGATTCGCTTTGTCGATTGAGAGAACGCGACGGGGAAGAAATTCATGGGTTTGCTAATAGGGGAGGATGAGAGGTGGAAATAATCCCGCGAGACAGTCGAGCGCGTCGTTCCGTGAAATGGACGGCAGGTTTCCCAGGTGCGGGGACTTGGTATTATCCGTGAGTGATAGAGAGAGCGAGAGAAAGGCCAGAACGCATTGGAAAAGTCGCCTCATTCACATTGAACTGTCTTTCTTTAGTGTGATATTTTGAGATAACCACTCAGAGAAGCAAAGTATTGATTCAAAACTATTTGTGTCCTTGATAAACACCTCTCATTTGAGGTTTGATTAAAGCCGGAGGAACATTCGATCTAAATTCTAAAAAAGGCTTGATTGAAGCCGAAAAACCCATGATTTAAGTCAGGAAAAGTGCTTGATTCAAGCATTTTTTCACTAAGTAATCAAATGATATTTTTATATTTTTATTAATCTTCGATTCTTCCATAAGAAAGACGGAACAAAGTGAAATCACTGAAAAATATTTTTTCCATTACAGTAATTGAAATACTTACTCTGATGGAAGAGTGAATGTGATTGTCGAGAATTCGTATTATTACGAGAAGGAAGAAGCCTGCAATGAAAGAAGGGAAACAGTGAAAAAAAAAATTCTCTTCCTCTTTCTCTCTCATTCAATCCTGAAAAAAGTCATTGAAACGAGAAAGAAATGGGAAAATTCAATTCCCCGCATACCACCGTTTCTCTTCTCTCCGTATTATCGGAATAAACTTTCAATTCTCCGTTTTCTATTTAGAAGAAAAAAGGACAGTGGCACTTTATGATTAATCGCTCGGCCACCCACGCCCCACACTTTGATTTTCAAGGTTCCACCTCTTTCGCTTATTATAAACTAAAACTTTTTTTTCACCTCTTAAACTCGAAGGAAACTTGGTAGAAAATGAAAAGAAGGATTTCTTGCATGAAATGAATCCAATTACTGAAAAGAAATTCGCAAATCCGATTCGTCGTCAGCTCTCAACCAATTACATAAAAAATCCTTCAAGTGACCCTCTTGAGAATGGATATGAAAGTAGAGGGCCAGGTTTCACTTTCACCCTTGAATATGAAAGAAAAAAACGGTGAAATGTACTCCCCCAATATTTTCACAGAACTTATACTTTTTTCTTTTCTTCGTCACATGTTCATGTCACAGAGGATCCATATCCAACGGCATTTTATTCCTGTCCACTCAGTTTCCGATCGCCACCAACGCATTCCAATGGTTCTTGAATTACCTTGAAACCGATATCCCAATATGGCAGTCTCTGGATGAAAAAGAAAATGTAGAAGTTGAGACATCTTTCTTGTCCATCTTCCTTTTTTTTCGTTCCATAGCGAAGAGGAAAAGTGATACGTAGCTGAGTGGTTGGCGCCTAACCTAACCTTTTAGGCTATGGAAGAGAGGGATATTTTTTTTTGGAATAATACGCGAGAAGATGTGATTTCTGACGGATACAGAAAAGTTCCGAATGGACTTTAATAATTGTTCGATATGCGACGCACTTTAGCGAGCGTTTTTTGCGGGGCCTTCTTTAGCGCCAAATTCAAATATCTCATTTCACGATTTTAATGCTTTTTAATGTGAAATATCGAAAAATATTGCGACAGTACAACGCGCTTTTGTTCTCACTTCTTATGAAGTGAGAACAAAAGCGCGCCAAATTCTGCGTCTTTTTTCGCGCCAAATTCAAATATCTCATTTGAAGATTTCAATGTTTTTCGATGCGAAATTTTGAAGGAAACGGAAAGGGTCTGAAATCAATTCAAAATTTTGCCGACTGAGATCACGAAATAAAAAACACAAAAGTAGAAAAGAAAATTACTCTTCATCATTAATTATTATTTATCCAATTTAAGTATCGCTACATTAAATTCTCTTTCACACCTGTTTTATCTCCATTTTGTACCTTCCCTTCCCCATCTTCATGTTATATTTCAACTTCAATGTGAGCTTGTGAAAAAAAACTCCATTGCCATAAAATTACTAATTTTTTTTCCATGCACTTGGATATTCACAATTCCCGAGGAAATTGAACAAAAGACAGAATATACACGTAATGTAATAACATTCTCTGTGTTAACACAATCATGTTTCATGATTTCGTAGTCAAGAACATACTGCGACCCCCAGCCCCCCTTCCACCCCAGTAAATACAGAAAACCATACATATGTATCGTATCATGTTGGTACTTCGTTACGGCGTTTGGGTAATCAAGAGAGAGAGGTTACGCGTATGGTTTTGGATACTGTCCACCTATCGAAATGGTTCACCAATCAACTGTTACTCCGGTAGTACACTGGCAGAGCGAGATGAGCCGGTATGACTCGATACAGATGCTAAATACTCCTGTATTCAAGAGCGCAAGAGGAGGAAGGAGGGGCGATAGCTGATTACTCAATAACCATGTAATGGATTGACCATTATACACCAAAACACTAATAATAATTTAGCCACTTTGGAGTTTGGCATGTTTTATCGAATACACTGAGCATTATCTTCGATCCACTGCAGTACTGCGGTTCTTGTATCTCATCATAAATTGAATTTCAATCATAAGCATTGAAGATTAATGTGTATTACACTATTTACCATAATCAATTAATTCATATATCGAGCAGCGTATTATTCCATTTATCATTTCGCTACCACCCAGAGAAAAAATATTCGTCTCTAGACGGCTTGACTCACCTGAAAAGAAGCTTGATTCGAGCCTAAAAACGGTTTGATTCGGGCTATAAAATTGGTCGATTTGAGCTTGTGAAGGGCTTGATTCAAACCGAAAAATGACTTGGATCAACTAGCGAAAAAGACTTGATTCAAGTCCATTTCGGAGGCTTCATCGAAGTCTTCTGTTGGTCTCGAATCAACTCAGTTCGCCAGATTAAATCGAGACAATGCCGTTCCAATCGATTTTTCAACTTGAATCAATCCTTTCATTCTAGATGTAGATCTACGGTTCACTTCATTGTGTATTCAAATAATCAAACAGAAAAATGCTAATTTACTCTGCCACTTCAGCAATCTTCGATGCTTCAAACTCTTTCGTATTCCTAAGCCAACTCAAGCCGCCAGAAGAGATTTTGAGTGCTCATTCAACAGTACTACTACGTTCCAAGCCACTCGTTCCTCCGGTTTTTCTATCTACTGAAGTGTTGGGATTTTTATTGTTAATCTCAATAGGTTCTTCATTCCATCACTTCTATTCGTGTTATTAATATTTGCTTCACTGCTACAGTCCAATCAAAAGTTTGTCCATTCTTTTATGATGAAATTTGCATGATATACCGAGTATTGATTGGATTTTATTTGAAATTTTTTAAAACTTTGGTTATTCAATCACAATCAATATGAATATTTCAGGGAAACTTTTTTCAATTCATTTACATTTCACAGGGAAATATGATAATCCGAATGGATATCGTATTGAATTGTGTATTGCGAATTATCAGTCGGTAATTCAGGTCAGCGTTCTTCGGAAATTCACACTTACGTTTCCACTAATCATTCTCACTCAGAGAAAAAGAAAGTTTAATGCACGAAATACAGCTGGTTCCAAAACCACTTTCGTTCTTGATTCAAACCTTTCATTTGCAGCTTGATCTAAGTCGGAAAGAGGATTGATTCAAACCAAAAAGAGGCGTGATTCAAGCAGAGAAAAGCTCAGGATAATTCGTAAAAAGATTGATATACACGTTCTCCGGCCTAAATCAAGCTTTTTCCCGACTCGAATCAACTTTACTTTCTGACTTGAATCAATCTTCTTTTTCTTAATGCTGCTCGCACCTTTTTGACCAACGCTTTCAATTTTTTCTCACAATTCTATGCAATTTCCCGACATTGAAAAAGTTTTCATTCAAAAAATATTAATGAAACCTCTTCGGAGTTTGAAACAGTTTTCATAATTTTATCGATTTCAACCTGTTTTGCTGCGAGTTTAATGATATATTTTAAAAAAATTAACGTTTCTTCACATCGTCAGTGAATGATCATCCGTCGAATAATTGCACATAATAATAACTACGAGAATTCTCAGGTGAAATCGTTTTGCAGACGAATAATTGCGAGTCTGTAACGGTATGTTGCATCATGAACATCCCCATATTTGGATGGCGACTTGTGCGGTTATGCCATATTTGCAGGATTCTAATCCATTTGGCGATCGAGTTCTCTAGGCCATTTTCTCTCCACACTTGGTAGTTAACCTTTTTCAGGCGCTTACACATGATTGTAGTTTATGAGAACTGCTGTGTTTTACACACTCGGAATTTGTGAATGTGAATGTATGGATGACAAGTAATACCACTGAATCCCTTTGAAGTCATCTCCATTTTTCCCCGAACTCTTAGGGAAGTTATCGTCTTGATCAAGAGCAGTTTTGCTTGGTTAAAAGGAGACAAATTAAACGGACACGTGACACTGTGAATCTAGGGATTGCGTGGCTTACGAAACAGGCGCGTGCCTTTCGATTGTTGTGGTACGGTCCCTAACTCCCGGCGTTTCTGTGATTTCCCAAGCGTTAAATTTTGAAGATATTGATTTTTCCCTCAATTCTTTCCCCAAAAATAATGAAAAAAAAACAGTGAAAAATTTCCCCTTTCTCTTGATTTACAGCTGAAAAAAAAGAAAAAAAGCGGATGACAAGAAAACCGACGGACACACCGCAGTTGTGTACATACACGCGACGAATACATAAGGGCACCATGTCGTACCCAGGCACGATAACTGCCGGTACGTGCGTGGCTGACTGTCGTTCGCTACGCATAATCGATAATCCACGCGTGATCGTCCTTGAACCGCCACGTAAAATCAAACCACGTACCAAACTTTGAGAATACATTCAAAACTTTGGATTTTCGAGAGACTCGATGAATGAAGAATTCAAATGTTTCAAGATGCATTATGAAGAAATGAAGTTTTTGGATTTTTTGAATTTAGAAAATTCAAAAATTAAAAATTTAAATTAAGCACTACAATACAATCGATTTTGTATCAATAATTACAGAATTTATGAAGAAAATCAAATTTTTGAAGAAAAGGTTTTTTATTTGATCACTTTCCACCTCAAATTTCCATGGCTCTCCACTGAAATAGTCAAAATTTTGAAATTCCATCAAATTTCATTACCTCTGAAAATCTGACTTCATTTTTTCATCGTTGCATAAAACATACACAGCATAATAGAGGAATTGAATGAAATATTTCTTCGGTAGTGTAATGGTCAGTATTTTGACATTGGTGCTAATGTTTTTGAATAAATTTTGTAAATATATTGTGTATTGTCATTGTTATTTATATTATGAAAAGCCTAAAAATGTTGAACAATCTTTTTGAATAACTCGAGAACAATTTTTCTAGCGAAGATGATAACATCATTTTGCGTCTCAAATTTCCCTGACTATTCGCTGAAACCATAAAAATCCCCAAATTCCGTCAACTGCTTCACCTCAAAAAATGGAAAACGCACGATTGCCATGACCAAATGAACGAGAATTCATGATCAAATTACGAATAAAAAGTGAACAAATAAATTCAAAAAAGCCACATTATAATAAAGGATCACTCACGATGACTGTAGCGATAAATTTCCGTTTGTTTTCCCTATCCACTGTAATCAAACTTTGGTCCCTCCATCGCTTAATCGATTTATTTACCAGGGCGCAAATTCATGGGCTTGGTTATGGTTCTGTTTGCCTCGGATCGATCCTACACATTTCCGAAACTCCCCACTCTTTCCCTTCCTATCTCTTTTTCAAACGAAGAACTTTCGGAGCAAAGTGCACGGCGCTTGCGTGCGTTAACACGAGGTATAAAACTATAACGCTCCAAGAACGTGCGGCAAAGAGAAAGAGACGACATGTGCCCGCATAAAGATATCGTGGCATCGCAAGACTCAGTATTCTCCCCTGTCTCGTGGTTTTTCGCCTGCGAAACAGCCGTTTTACGAGGGTTTAGGCTCGTCTAGGTGCGCGTGTTGTGCGTGCGTAGTTAGAAGAGTGAAAAAAGGGAAGTTGGAGGAGGCGTATTCTAGCGTCATATATTTTGCATTTTTATTGCCATTGAAAGTCTCGAGCCCTTCAAGCATCGTATACAGTAAAGAACAAGAGAATCCACCCACACGACATCCTTTCAACTACGAAAAAAAAGAGTAAAAAAGCCTCTTTAACTTCTTCACCTGTCATATCGCTTTACCTTTTGAATTTCACCAGACTGAATGTCTTTTATGTTTTCGTCTTTCTTCTTTTTTTTCATCGTTTCTTCTCTGGAGGAGATCAAGTATCTTTATCTCAAGATAGGTATTAATGCTGGACAGGGCTAATCCCTCGGTAATTAACGACCAGTGAGTCGACGGACAGAGGTGTCGGAATGATGAATTACAGTGATTGTGTTGGTGGTGAAAAAAGAATCACTACAGAGTTTTTTTTTGTTGAACCGTTGAGAATGAGAAACAAATGGTTTGTAAAAATTTAATGACTCGACGATTTATATTGTCGAACTTATTCATGATTTTTTTAGAAGCAAGAAGAAGAATATACTTCATTTATCATCGTTACTCTTTGAATGAAATCGATTGTGTTTACCATAGAAATGTACGATGTCATATCGATTATTTGAGATATCGATAAATCGTTTTTTTGTAATTGATATCTGTCGTCGATATTCGAAGCCCAATTTATCGTCAATCTTTCAATTGATTTAAAAACAGATCTATAGATTGTTAGATGGATGAATAGATCGATGAGCAGATCAATAGAGAGATCGATAGATCAATAGGCAGATTGATAGGTTGACAGACGAATCGATAAGCATATCGATAGACCGATGAGCAGATCTATAGATCCATCGACAGATTGATAAGCAGATCAATAAATTGATAGAGATCGATAGATCGATAAGCGGATTGATAAATTGATAGACAGATCGATACCTACATCGATATATTTACGGAAGATTTGTATCGATAATCTGATCAATAGATCGATGGACCAATCAATATATCGATCGAGATATTAATAAACGATTTATATCGATAGAAAAAATCGATACTTTTTCAATTATTATGCCCCATTCCCATCTCACCAATGCGCCATTGATTATTAGATTTTCCCTGAAAATCGAGAAATCTAAGCGGATTTTCATAAATGATTTATCATTAAATCTTTTCTCTTGTGGGTACGAAAATGTTATTATGTATTCGCGAGCCATTGTCCATGTAATTCTGATCGACACGTGCGATCCACATAGTAACAATGAGACATTGCAAATTTACCGATGGCATTAATTCACTTGTAAAACGTTTTATACACACACACACAAGAGGTATTGAATGCTGGAATAATAAAATGTATGTGGGGCGTCCTTATAGGGAGTGAACGTCACATTGATACAACCATTGTAAGAGTCACTAGTAAATTTATTTCGTGTTAGTTAAAGAATTAAATACACTTGGAATGAAGGACTTTGCTTATTCCAATAATTCCTGGATTTTTTTCGCGATTAGTGTGAGAATGAAATTCTGATGATTATAAGAAAAGGAAAAAAACGGCAAGAGAGAGTTTCATGGTGTAATGAAGTTGGATTAATGTCAATAGAATTTACAAGGGGGAAGACAATCGTTCATTCAACTGAGAGAATGAGAATTCCAAAGTGTTTTCCAGTACTTTGAAGATAGAAAGAGAAACTTTGCCGTTTGTTTACATGGGGATTGGGTCATAGTTTCTAGGGAGTAAACGAAACGTTAGCTGGCCAAATATCTTTAGGGCGATGCAAGTACATCCCTTTGTATATTCACTTGTACACTTGTTTCATCATCTTTTATTTTATTTATACACACAACTGTTTCGATTTGAATTGAGAAAAGAGAATTTTCAATGATTCATCCGGAGAAAAAAAGGCTTGATTCAAGAGAAGTCTCCAATTTAGTTTGGAAAATGACTTGGATCAAGACAATTCTGTAACTTGAATCAAGCCATCAAAAAACTTGAATCAAGCCCTCATAAAACATGACTCAAGCCTGAATCAAGACTGAAAAAAAATTGAATCAATCTCGAAAACTTGAACCAACATTTTCAAGAACTTGAATCAATCCACTTTCAGAATTTAACATGATTTTGGAGGCTCTCAAGCCTTTTTTCTCCAGGTGTTATTCACATTTGTGTACCATGCATCGTCGACAGCTCTCGCTGCAAATTTACCCCCCTCAAATATTCCAAGACACCGCAGAGATAAAGACCGCAGAGAAAAAAGGATGAAAGTCGTTTGAATTAAAAGCAAAAAGCGAAAAAAAGCAAGCGGGAACTGAATGAATGGAGGCTGGTAATTACGGCGTGCATTACTTATGAAAACCGCCGAAGGCCGTGTCTACGCGTCACCCGGGGACAGCGTTTCGCCGAAAAAGTATGAGGATGAAAGGAAAAAAAAAGAAAAATAATAATAATATTCCCTCAGGCATATTCTTTTGTCCAAGTTACATTTCAAATTCTCTTTTGGCTCTTCATTTTTTGCATGTGCGGCTGCTCTACTTGCCACTCGAATCCGATGAAAAAAAAATAAAAATAGACACCGCCTTTTCTTTATACAGTTTTATTGATTAATAAAATGTAATGGAAATGAAACAATGAACACTCAGCTGTTGGTTTTACGAGCGTCTTAACTATCGTGACGTCACAGAGAGAGTATTTTGTTCAAGTATATCTGTTTGAGAACAAAACTCTTCTTTGTATTTTTCAATGTTTTACTATGTATGGGATTACACTGGCTCCTTATTTATCAAATAATTTTATGAATCTCAATATCAATTCTTTAATGGATAATAAACAGGCATAAATCACAATTCAAAACATCTATAAACCTTTAATTGAAGTTCACTGAGTTTATCGTTAAAAAAAAATGAATAAAGGAGTTTATTCCCTTCGATTATTGACTACTGAATTGTGTACTTCTGAATAATGTATTAAATTGAAAATTTTCGATTACGCGTGAATAATTACTGGTTAACTAATCTCGGATACCATTAATTGACTCGCTCGTTAATTTCAAGGTTTCGAGAGAGAACACATAGCACTGAACTTATACCGTACAATTGCCTTTCTCTCTCTCTGTTTCTCTTTCACATGATTATTATTGAGCCATCTATTGGTGGGGCCAATAAGCACCGTGGTCGTTAGCATAATTAAGGATCGATAAGAGCAAACGATAAAGCCTTTGGTGCATGGCACATTTTATTTCTCGAACGATTGTATGATCGTTAATTCTGAAAACTTTCAATCAATTAAAATAATAGGAAAAGAAAAAACTTTCGAGTCATGATTTTCTTTTATTTGAGAGAAAAAAGAATTGACTTGCCCTTTTGACTCTCAAGTGAAGGGCTATTTTCAAAAAGACCAATTATGACTTTAGAATATTTTTTTCCATTCAATTCTTTTGAAATATTTCACAATTTATTGATTGAATCATTATTATTGCTTTTGAGAATGTTTGATGAGTGTTTTGAAATGCTCTTATAATGCAGCGTGACTGCAGAGTCAAAGGAGCGTAAGTGCTTATTCTTTTCGGCGAGGGAGATTAATTTTGGGGGAAAACAATAAGTTCGTTTTTTTGAAAAGAAAGAAAACCTAAAGGTGCATTTAGAAGAAATTCACTTTTGAGATTTTCTAAATTTAGAAAATTCTATCGGGTAGACATGCAAATTTGAGCTGAAAAATGCTATGATGTAATCGATTTTGAACGAATATTTACAGAAAAAAATGAAGGAAATGAGAATTTCTAAAAAAAAAATAGTTTTTTGAATTGTGTATACTATAGGATTTTGTATTTTTTACTATTTCCCTATACGTCTCATCACGTTACTTTTTTCTCATACTGAAAAAGAAAATACTAAGATTTAGTAAACGATTTTTCTAGCGACAAAAATTAATTGGAACGATCACATTTTTTTCTTCCCTGGGAAAATATTATTCTGCAAAAAATCAGATTTACTAGCAGAGAAATCGTTGAACATACGATTGCCATAAAAATATTAAACCAAAATTTGTGATCAATTAAATTCCAATCTAATTTTTCGATCGAAATAGCGTGAAGCGCACCTCATCTATAACTCGATAAAAAATTTATCCGTCAATATACATTCTCTGATAAATTCATTTTCAGTGAAAATACGTCATGAATTATTGAAAACTCCTTTGTTATATTTTATTTACATTAATTTCCATTGAATTCTCAAGAGATAAAAACTAGCGAGAAGAATACATATTGTGGTGGATCGTGAATTGAATTGAGAACCCCTGAAACCCCCATACACACGTAAAACACAGTCGAGAAGGGATAGGAAAATGTAGTATGGAAGAGGGAAGAGAAATCAACCCTCGAGTCTTGGAGCCCGTTGCGCCACAGTATAAGGGAACCTTGTTAGAGAATTACAGGGCTAAAATTCCAACAGGGCTTCTCAAGGGAGCGCGAGTGAGTGAGAGAGGTCTGAGGTTTTTGCTTACGTAGATGGAGTATATATTCCCCGACCTTGATCCTAGACTGAAAAAAGCTAGATGATGCACAGTGAAGCGAACGGAGCAAATTCATTGGATCGATACGAAACTCAGTGCACTCGAAGAAAAAAAAGATTGATTCAAACTGAAAAACTTGATCAACCAGATTTTCTGACTTGAATCAAGCCTACTTCCAATCAAGCCCTTGTCCGTGTTAAATCAAGTTTTTTTTTGGAAATTGAATCTTTTTCTGACTTGGATCAATCCCATGTCTGGCCTGACTCAAACTTCAAATAAAAAGTTTGAATCAAGAATGCAAATTTTCTTGAATCAAGACTGTCTTCTCTCCATATAATAAGAAAGATTAAAATTGAAATACATTATTAAATGATGATCAATACTAACGACGAAGTTGAATAAAGTTTACGCGCAAACTTTAGTATACATAGATCCTCTCATTTGTTTGTTCGCTCCGAGTTTTCAATGATTAAAGCAATGGAGAAAGAACTTGCGGATAATCGGAAATGAAAGATCAAACTATTGGAACTTGGACAACGAAGTTCCCCGAGTCTACTGCAAACTATTAATTCTGGTAATGAACGATTCAGTGCCTTTCCCCGGTAGTAACGAAGGAGCATTATCGACGCGTAACACACACATACATAACACATACAGACACGTAAATACAGTTGGTTTATAGGGAAAACAGGGCGGCGAGGTGAAGAGATGTAATGCACCTCTCTCTCTCTCTCTCGTTATGCCCGAAGCGAAGCAATCACGGTGCATTGATTTGGACGTCGACTAATCGAGCCACCGTCGATGCAAATGCCTGCATTTTAAGAGGCCCATAAATAAGCCGATGCTGGAACATATCGGCAGGACCTTTATTATTAAACGTGAGCAAGCATTATGCTCAGTACGACGAATCCGCAATGGAACGGATAATTTCTTTTTCTCCTTTAAAGCCAAAGAAACCGGCAAAAAGAGTCAAATGAAAATAACAGTTATTCTGATGAATTCAAATGCAATTATTTTGCCGACATCAAACACCCTTGATTATCAATCATGCTTCATGAATTATACGTATTGATGCTACGATGAATACTGTGATTTAATGTACGATCTTTGAAAAAAGGAGTCAAGAAAGAATGGTAGAATCATTTAAGAAGTAAACGAGTAACATTTGCAAATTTTGTACACACATATAAACATGGTGAATGTGAATAGTGTGAGATTGTAGTCGCGTGTTCACGGCTGCGTACACAAGTTGTTCAAACGTGGTGGAGATTTATAGGTAGTTTTCGCGTGGCACGCGAAGGATTCGGATGTATATATATAGAGAGAAATTGTGTGTGTGTACATATTGGAGTATAAAACGCGGCGGTTTTGCTCTCCGTAACCCGAGCGCTCTCTTCCGGATCTTTGAACCGTGACTGAACCGTTCTTCGTAATCTTCTTGCGTGTGAGTTGGATAAAGAACGTTTTGTTTTGAGAATATTCTCTTTCTTCGTTCTTGTATGACCGTCTTGGCAGTGCATTTTAACTGCATTACAATTCGTCATTGCCGTAGGGTATCGCTATCCAAGTGTTTGCGCTGTTCGATAAATTTTTGGCACTATTCTGAACTTTAAAATAAGTAACAGTTTAATTTTGTGTGCCTATATTTTCGCGATATTTCAGAAAGAGATTTATGAGGTTCTAGTCTTCTTCTTCGTCAGTTTAGTATAAAAGTTTTCGTAACAAAGGGGAGAATAAATATTACAAAACGAGAAGAGAAATCAGTCAACCGGAAGAGACCGTTTGAAGGAATATAGAAAACTTCTATTCGGTAGGCTTGTCGTCAATGACGTATTCACTGTGTCCCCCAGCGAGTTTACTAGGTGTTGAATGAATAGAGAGCCTTTCACCTAGACCCGTGGAAAAAATAGAAGAGGAGTGAGAAAAAAATACCGTTCCAGCTGCTCCATCGGTGGCCATCTATTCTACGAGGGCGGCACCTGGAAAATGCGTATTTTCATGCTGCGCAAGGTTAGGGAATTGTAGCCTTAGCTTCCAGAGATACTCATGTGCAACAAGACATAAATGTGAATACATAAGCCGCATCTGCGTAGATCTATGTATGCGGTATTTGGTGGCTCTCCAGGTAACGTTAGGCACCTGCGTACGGGGAGGCCTATTGGATAATTTATGTGGCAATGATCGGGAGATTTGCAGAATAAGAGAATAAGGGTGAAAACATTGTGAGAAACATGAAGAGAATGAATCTGGATTCGAGCCGCAAAATCAACTTGTTTGGAACTGAAAACAAGAAAAAGAAGAAAAAACTCAAAGCCGGAAAATTTTATTGATTCAAGCTGTAGAAACGCGTTGATGCAAGTCACAAAATCGAGCCGTAAAATAACTTGATTTGAATTGTAAAATCGATCTGATTTAAACTGGAAAAATGCTTTCATACAAGTTGCGAAATCTCCGCGATTTAAGTTCTAAAAATGTCTTAATTCAAGTCACAAAATTAAACTGAAAAAACTTTGATTTATGTCGCAAAGTGTGCTTGTTTCAAGTCAACAAATCGTCTTGATTAAAGCCGCATAATCATCCTAATTCAAGTCATGAAATCGACTTCAAATGAACTACAGTAACGGCCCAAGTAATTTCTCAGGAGTGAGTCAATACTTTTCCCACTTTGACGTTATTCTCGAATAAATTCCTCAATTCATCTCGACTAACGCTATTTTTCTCGGGTTGAGATGCAATAAAGTATAAAAGTTTAATTATCCAGCCAATTTCTCATGTTTCCGTTTTTCTCTACGATTCAAACTAAATTAATGTGATCGCAATTGTGAACCGGGGAAAAATGATCTCAGCAGAGAATGAAAGAAAGAGCCGAGGGTGGTAAATTGTTGATGTGAATTTGCCATTTAATGTGACACTAGATAAATGTTAGTTACTCGATGAAAGTCAGTGGTTTTACCGAGGAAAAAGGCAGCTCTATCGAATAGGTGTCAACCCAGTTACAAGACCACAAGATTGCCTCTACCAGGACGATGAGTGGGGGTTCCGGAACCCAAGGAGTTCATAATGGTAAAGTGCAGTAATACGATCGCTCTTCAGCTTTAGATTAATAGTGTTCACCACCGATGCCGCGGGCACCCTGACGACATACCCGTTCTTCGTAAGCTTGATTTCCGCTTGGGTTTTCTTGAGCCCAAGCTTTTGCAGTGAGTTCGACACAAGAAGGGGCTGTGAGAGAATGACTCTAAGAAATAGGGTAGGTGAGAATAATTTCCCCGCACTGTATCCGAATGGGGTTTTCTCGAGGGGATGTAGAGTCATTTTCTTCCTTTTCTTTTATTTATTTTTCTTAGTGCGCCCAAGATATCCAACCGAGGGATGAAAATACGAGGGGAAGTCCTATTGCAGCTTATATCAAGCTTCCTTAGCCATTTGGTTTCTCTTCTTCTTCTTCGTTCTACGAAGGAGGGAACAATGATATTACAGTGATTCTCATTCTGTAAATAGCTATACTTAGGAGATAGAATGAGGGATATTTCAAGGATATGATAAAAACACTTGAATATTCTAGGCATTATAGATACAGTGTTACGATATTAAACGTTGTGAAGAAAGACGTGAATAGCCTCGAGGACAAGGAAGACGTTTTGAGTTAAAATGCGTCCAAGCATCAGATTGAACTTATCGTCTTTCAGTCTCGATGAGAGGCAGTTCTCGAAATTTTTTTATTCTTTTATTCTCTAAACATCGTAGTATTCGTAAAGCCCTCCCGGCATATCGAAACTACACTTTGGCTCACGAGAATGAGAGAAGCGTGATACAGTACCAAGAATGGGATAAGAATGAAACGAGCGTATACCGTTTTTATCGTAAATCTTTCATCTTGTTCCAGGTCAGAGGACATGTACCGGTGTTGTTGGAAGAAGTAGAAAGGAAGTTGGCCGTTTCCTAATGCGGAGCAAACACAAATGGAATCGAATCATACGTTCCGATCTTTCGGGCTTTGGGTAGTACCATATGTGGAGAATCTAACCTATAGAGAGAGACATATAGAAGAATAGTATGGCGGAGACAACGTGTAGGCTACCTCACTTTTAGCCTTTCTTGGGGACAAATCAATCTATTCTCATGATCCTTTCAATCTGGTAAATGTCCCCGTGAGGGTAGAGAACTCACGCCAAATCTGCGCGACCGATCTCATCTTACGTTTGAAGATAGCTTATGAGATTGTGTGATACATTTGAAGAGGAGAGTATTTATTCGAGACGAAATACGGCTCATTTGGAGACTATTGGTGTTCTTGATCCAAACCTTTCATTTGAGACTTGATTCAAGACTATTGTGGGCTTGGATCAACAAATTCTGGTCAAGCCTAAATACGCTTGAATCGAGTTGAAAAAAAGTTTGATCATCCTAACCTTCTTCCGACTTAATTCAAAACTGATGCAAGGCTTGATTCAAACCTCGAATAGTTTGATTCAGGTGCAGGAAGGGATTGATCTAAGTCCTTACTGATTTGAATCAAGACTTAAGCAGAGCTCAATTTACGCTCGGCCGGATAAGCTTGATTCAACCTAAATCAAGCTTGAATCAAGATTAAAGCCAAGCTTGATTCAATTCCAAAGAACTGCTTGAATCAAGCAGATTTCGCGGTTTCATGAGATTAAAGGCTTGATCGGAGTGTGCTGTTGGTCTCCAATCAAGTAGGTTTACTCGCTTGAATCAATCCTCTTTTTTCTGTTATCCACTTGGTTCGCAATGTTTTCCCCTGTATATTGGACGTTTTCCAGGAAAAAATAAAGAATTTAGCTGAAGGACCTCTTGGATTATTTTCCCGGTGCCTCCTCTGTATTCTAGATCAAAGAGACTATTCAGCCCTCAATGTAAACGATCACTAACCTGTCACTGATTTTTAATCGAGAATATTGAATTTAAACTGGTAAAGACGCTGGGTTTTTGTCAAAGCCATTTTCTCTTGCTATTCAAGCTCCCTCCGGTTCGAGGAAAACAAGGAAATTGTATGTGCGTGTATGTGTGTCTGGATGCCACAACAAAAGATGCGAAAGATGAGAGTCCCTGGATCGAACGATGTGCTCTCCCTCGGGAGCTGTAAGACGTCTTGCCACAGACTCCCATCGGAGCTAAGAGAGTCTTCCATGGGTTTAGAATTCTTAGGGTGGTTATGTGGCAAGACGAAACGATTTCACCCAGTGGTGCGTGTGCAAGGAGCAGAGACCCTACACATGGGGGTTTACGCATGCGTTCGCCTTGTGTATTGATACTGAAAGTTTCAATTAGCGTCCAGAGAAAAAAAGTCATCATTTAAGACGAAGGGCGTTTTTTTTAGATCGTTGGTATTCTTGATTGAAAGCTTTCACTTGAGACTTGATTCCAGTCGGGAAAAGAATCCATTAAGTGCAGAAGAAGACTTGATCTAAGCCAGAAAAAGATTCCATTCAAGTCAGAAAAAAGGCTTGATTCAGGATAGAAAACGGTTGAATCGAGGCAATTCTGCAGTTCTACGGGATGACAGAAGTTTTTGAATCAAGCCAGTTTACCCGCTCGTTTCAAGCCTTTTTTCCTCTAGATGTAGTTTTAGTAAGAGAAATTCTAACTTCAACGCTCAATTGATGCGAGTCTCCGGAATTTCCACGTGCTTCTCTACGTATTTTCATTTACGTGGAATTCGCAGCGACAACAAAATAAAAGAGGAATCATTTCCTTGTAAACATGAGTCTGAAGAACTAAACTGTTAGTCAGAGAAAGGGAATAAAGAGAGAGAGAACGAAAAGTACAAGTTAAAAGTAAAATAACTTCAATAGAAGGCTCCTCCTAACGTCTCGACCCACGGGATACTCGCGACTTCATTCTATCTGATATTTGATTAAAGTTAACTTTGATTCTTCCCAACGAGACTGAGTGGAAAGTGGTTTGAGAAATGGGTAGCTCTCTTCTGTTTGTCCTGGTGAATCCAAAGAGACCAGAATACGGACTAACTGAATGGTGTGGGCAATAAGAGAGGGAGGTAAACTTTTTAATTCAACTCGAGTTATAAAAGCAAGTCGGTGATTTCTTTTGCCAGTACCAGTGCAACTGGAAGAATCGAGTGGCTTTTATATAGTGTGTTTGCGTATCTAACTAAATGGATTTGAGGAGTGACACTTCTTACTGAATAAATGTCTCATGAACATTATTTATTAATTGAAAGTTATTTACAATTTCGGAATTTCTGGTTTTCTTTTTGCCGGGAATAGAGTTCCACTGCGAAAATTCATGTCTTATTTTGAGGGACTTGCTCTGATTCTAAGATGTTTATGTAGTGAATCTATTTTGTCGTTCAACGATTTTTCATTCTCTTCACTTTCTTTTTTTTTGCCAGATCAATAATTATCGATTTATCCGAAAAACCTTTTTTAAAAATTTATTTAACATTCAACGATTCAAATAATTGATTCAAAATCGATTGCCTCATTGTATTTCTCAGCTCAAACTTCCCTGTCTATCCAATGAAACTGTCAAAATTTCCAAAATCCAAATACTTTATTCTCCCAAAGGGTAATTTCTCTGAAATAATCGACATTTTTACTGAACTCAAGAAAACTAATCAGATTAAACATACGAAAGTAGTGTCTTCTCGAAAAGAATCCATTCCTATTTTCTTCCCTTCAATTTCCGTCTATTGGCTAATGAAAACGGTCGCGTTTGGAGTCATTAGATACGTACGTGCATTACCGATCATTACTTCCAACACTCCACACACTGCCGAACTTCGGCAGCCAGACATCAATGAGGGAAGGAAACGGAACGCGTAAACTTTCCTGATTACCAAACTTTTCCGATTCGGCCAACGAGCGAGGGGAGAAGGAGAAAGGATTTGATCAGAGTCTGGTTCTCTTTTGGACAGATACTGATTCAAGAAGTAGCGTCCATTCCTACATCTAACTTTTCGTAAAGACCTCAGATTGCACAGATCAGAAACGAGATTTTCCGTGAGCCATCCACGTTCATTCACTTTTTATTTTTCTCAATTTCTTACCTCCTTTTATTATCGCTAGTAAAGAATATTTATGAGACAGTCGGAACTAGCCTTGTAAGTAATGCGGAAGGGAGTAAAATAATAATAAAAAAATGAACATTCGAAATAGTCAGAGAGAAAAAAATGTAGATGTGTAATGAAAAGATGGCGGTAAAACGATGAATCATGAATAAGCCGTAATTAATTAAGCTGGATAACATTAGCATCAACGGCACGCGAGACTCTCCGCGGGCCCATAAAAACGTCACGTATATTCTCGCTATTGCGCGGTTGTACCGAAACTTGCTCTCCCGCATTTGTAGCAGTTTACCTATTCTACGTTATGTACATGGGATTTTCCGTGAATGTAAGCATCTTCAAATAAAATTAAGTTACTAGGGCATTATGCTGATAAAAATATATTTTGCTATATGTTATATTCATTGAATTGGAAAATATTCTAATTTATCGATCGGTGAATTTTTTCGACGGTTAAAATTCATTCGCAAAATTAATGTTTTGGTACTGAAGTAATCATTCATATTCTATCAAATATGTACTTAGTGTGGTAAATATGTACTTAGGCTCGAGAGGTATATAAAGTATTTGAGATTGATGTAAATGAAAATTAAATTGTCTCTTTAGGAAACGAAGTTTTCGCTGCATTTTTTAAAATTGAGTGTAACTTTTCAATTTAAAATTTACAAAATATGAATTAAATTGAAAATAATAATTTATGTTTTTCAATTTCTTCGCACTTTTCAAAATTCCGTGTTTCATGACGAGGAAGTTGCTGGTACGCATTTCAAAAATTTCAATGAGACGTGGAACGTAAAGATTGTAGTAAAAATGTAAGCTTTCAATACACGAGTCCCCAAAAAAAATATTTACTCGTATTGTTTTTTCCCATAGACCTGAAATACCCAATTACCATGAATTTTTCAGACGGATAAAATCATTCGAAGAATCAATATTTTCGCCAGTGAAGTACTCATTCACATCAAATAACTGTCATTTCAATTTTATTTTTACACGACTAAAAAAATTAAAAATCATAATTTTTGTCCCGCACAAGTGTCTCACTTAATCCACTTTTACGCTCAGTTGGGGACCCGAGTAGTTTCTAAATTTATGCGACAACGCCTTTGAACCACAAGACAAGTCAGCGCTGAGTGCGCGTGTCGCGCAAGTGTTACGGACGATAGTCCGGTTAAGTAAATTTTGTGAGTGCACTTTAGTATGCAAAGTGGCACGATTCATCCGTAACTACTTTGCGTGTGTGTAGATTGAATATGTGTAGTTTTGGCTGTTTGAGTATATAGAATTGGAAACTGTGAAAAATATTTGGCGTCAAGGCGAAATGAGAGGGTGTTAGATGATGGTATGGGAAACGAGCAAAACGCGGGGAGGAGGGGGAGGGCCTATATATTAAAACAAGGCCGGTTGGTCGCCAGCTGGAATAACGTGCACTTTGTGGTTTTACATTTAATGGCCTGTGCTGGACCAAAGAAGTGAAATGGGCGAACAAACGCGAATCAACCACATGCACAGGCCAAAATCCAGAATGAAAATATATATTTTTAGTGGTAGATTTTTTCGGGTGAGTTTTCGGCATTTTTTTTTGTTTTATGTCGATTTTTTTCGTTGTTTTTTTGTTACTGGGACAAACGGCAAATTGTGGGCTTTTTTAACGTTATTTATGTGAAGCTGCGTGACGTTTAATTGGTTTTTAATGCCATCCGGGTCTCGCAGAGAGTGTCTCAGAGGAATTGCGTGCCAGTTATGTATTATATATACGTACATACGTTATCGGCTTAACCGTAGTCTCGTTACAGTAGAGTTTCTCTCTCTTTTTTTCCTATGGGCTGGAAAAAACCAGTAGTTAGATATGAATTCTCTCTCTTACCTGAAACAGACGAGAGAAAAAGAATAATTATGAGATTGGTTAGATTGGGTAAAATGTGTGTATGTGTATGCGGTGAGAGAGAAATGCCTCGTAAATAATCGTTAAAGCAGCGCGAAAATTGCGTTTCACCGAATGCAAGAGGCGTTTAATGCTACATTTATAATTGCAGCGGGAGGGAGAATTAAAAAAAATATGTATGTATCAAGAAAAAAAAGATAACAAGAAAAGGAGAATTCACGATTAATTTACTTCGCATCAATAAATCATTGCACTTGGATAGTATCGATGAAACAGTTATAATTCACATAATTTCAATGGATAAAAAGTGAGTTTTAGAGATTCATTTATAGTTTTTCGATTAATTTTCGTATCGTTTGAATTGCTCGTAGCATTACACTATGCTCGATTTTTTTTGGTCAATCGATGATCAATTAATTTCAGGCAACGCTCGTAATAAACGTATTGCGATCTTTTTCGATCCGCATTTCGACTCAAATCAAGCTGTATTTTGTCTTCAATGAAGACTCTTTTCCTCTTAAGTCTATACTCTCTTATCAGAATGTTACAAAGAGGAAAAAAGGAGAAAAACGAGTGGAATGCGTTAAACTTCTTTATTCAACCGAAATTAGGTCAACGATGATTGTGTAGAGACTACTAAATTAATGAGTTTCATATCAAAACTCAGAACAAAAAAAAGTGCTATTCCTCGTCGAGTCTTTTCATCAACATGTAAACAATCAGTTTTCATTGCAACATGAATAGAACAAACAATGAATAATACCGTCGTAAATTGTATCATCGTTTTTTTTTACTTCTATAATCCTTTTTCTTTGTCTAGACGTTATTAAATTCTATATCAATATTCTTGAATTTATTCTTTATCGACAGAAGCCTGCATAGAGGCGTATAACAACGAAAGTTTACACGTTCGAAATAAAAAAAAGCCATCGAAATACGTCATAGACGCTTCTGTACACAAGTACAAAGGTCGAGGATCACGTTTGGGTTCCCTTGGAGTTGCTATTTTTATGTCTATGTCAATGCACATTTTTTGCCATTCTCGCACACGCAGTATAGTAATAACACCTACGTGAACTCTACGCAGAATGCTTTTGATGTGTTGATTCTATATAAATCCATGGCTGCATGATAGTGTCAATGAACACATCATGTATTCAGGCTGAATATCCATTTTACTGGAACATTTTTACGCCGATACTCTGTGAGCGCTTTGATCATTCACGATATATCCACGTATGGACTACTGTGTCCACTTGCATTCCTGCTCACACCTCTTTCTTGTCTTTTGTTACTATCACTATGGGTCCATATTTTTTTTCATCGTGCTTCCTGTGTTCTGTCAATGGAGAAGATTGATCGAGAAATGAAAGTTTTAATCAAGACCTAGTGGAGCTTGATTCAAGATTTTTTTTTACAAATTTGATTTAAAGTAACGCAGACCGGAAAAAAGATTGATTCAAACTCAAATTGAATGAAGCCCATTTCGCGGCTTCAATCAAGCTGATTTGGGACTTTGAATCAAGCAGTTTTTACGGTTCCAATCAACCTGATTTTACGGATTGACTCAAGAGGTTTTTGTAGTTTGAATCAAGCAGAGGTTGCGGCTGAATCAAAACTGTCCTTTTTGGATCAAGCCTGAACACGCCTGAAGAGAAGATTGATTCAATCTCAAAAAACGGCCAGTTCGTCCGCTTGAATCAAGACGATTCCTCTGAATCATATTTTTCGTCTTGAATCAAGCCTTTTTTTCTCTGGTCATTGGCCCAAATGCCGCACTCCGAGTTCTCAAATATGTGTTAGTAATACCATTCACTCTTGAGTCGTCTGAATCATCGTGGTTAAAGAAAATGTAGAAGTTGAGAAAGAAAGAGCGTGAAGAGTCAAGCATGTGTACAATAAATAAAATGTATTCGTATGTGTTCAGAATGGTGTGGGCGATATCCGGAGAACACACACACCACAATGTTTAACACAGTCATTGACCGGTTTATTCTTTCATTGTAAATGTAGAAAAGATGATTTAACGAAGATTATGGAAATTCAATGGTTATAAATATTCGTCTAGACGTTAATAATAATTTACAATGCATCACACTAAAGTAATTCTGTTTTTTCTGCGTGACAAAATTTGATGTATGGGTGTCACTTACCCAAGGCTGCTAATAAAATTTTATAATAACTAACCATCAAGTGGTAGAGATAATGTGAGAATTGAGTTTAGCGAAGGAGAATAAGAGACAGAGTGAGTCAGATGAAAATTAATGAAATTCAATTGGCTCAATCGCATGAGTATCGTTTCAATTTAAACAGTTGAGTGAGATACAGGCGGTCTAATGCCGCAGTGTGATGATCATTTATCGAATAACAGAGGAGAGTAGAGAGAGATATAAAGGCTCGTGTGTAAACGAGATTCATAAATCTAAAATTGCGTCTGCGGTATTTCGCTTTGACGAATTAAACCTTTCATTGGAATATCAATTTCACGTTAATAAAATTCAATTAATGTAGAATCCCCCGGTTGCAATTAAATTCATAATAGATTCGTTTATACTCATGTACATAATAATGTGTAGGGATTTGCGTTTTAATGTTCGTACGTATCTACATATTCGATTAATGTACTCTTGAATTCTTTGAGTGCGAGTAGTGAAAGGGGATAACTAAGTATGTTGGTGACTAGACACTTTGCCTGCGGAGGAATTTCGTCTAGAAAAATTTCGTTTTTCTTAACGATAGTAATTCTATTTTTTCCGTTCTTGTGAGAAAATTTCGGTAATCCGGAGGTCGTAAGTTCGAATCCCGCTTGGACATTCTCGATTTTTCGGAATTTCTTTCTTCTGGGAATTGTAATTTACATTAATTTGCTTGAGGAAGGTAGGCGATGATGAATTAAGAGGATTTGAGTTCGATTGGACAGTGCGGTAACTCCCGGTGACTCAGTGAGTAGAGCACCGGACAGTAATACCAACATAAATATTATAATTGATTTTTATTAGTAAAATGGTGCTAACTTTCGACAAAAGGAGACGAATTATATCACATATGATATCTGAAAATAATTATTAAAAATTCAATTATAATGGAACGAAGAGTATGCGACAATTCAGTTGCGTAGCGATTCTATACTACCAATACAAATTATTATTAGTAACTAAATAATTTTATACATCCAATTTTAATAATTGGTCCCAAACAAAAAAATTAATGAACAAATGTAGAGAACCGATCACCGATAATTCGAAGGTCGTGGGTTCGAGTCCCACTCGGATTTTCTCGATTTTCTTCCAAATTCTCTTCTTCTGGAAATAGTATTGTTCTTGCTATTTGTATTTCGAAAAATTGTTTCTGAGAAATGATTCCCAGTGAAATGTTCTCCTAAGCCCAAATCTATCAGACGTATCATCCTCGCCTATCATTTTTCGGTATCGAGCGGCACGACCTCAATTAAAATAATCAAGACCGGGAGTCCCTCTCATCAGCATTGCGGATGATTTCAGTGGGGGGAGAGAAAAGAGAGAGAGAATGGGTCAGAGGGCAACTCTCGAGTAGATCTAGTCAATGCCGACCGTGGTATCAACAACCATGGGTATAACGGTAGCTCAGTAGCTCGCCAGTGTCATTGATACACTCAAGCCTCCGGAAACTGCCATTACGCTGTTTTAATGCTCAAGTATTTAAGCGTCAAGGGACTCCTAGGAAGTGGGCGGATGATTGTGGGGGTCTAGAGCAGCGCGTAGTGATGAAGAAAAAAAGAGTATTTCATCTCACTTTGATTCAGAGAGAAAGAGGGAGGGGGAGGCTGCTTCAAATGGACCCCAGAAATTGCGTTCCTTACAACACACAAACCGACAGATGTGTACCGCCGAGAAAATCGACCTAATTGCATGGACCATTGAGAGAAAGAGAATTACGCAGCTGGCAAAGTAAAAAAGCCTTAAAGGCTCATTTATACTTGGGTATAACTAATTATCGAGTTATTATTTATTTTATTCTCTCCTTTTTCTCACTCCCAATCATGCTGACGTAACCAGTCACTTGAATAGAACACATTTGCATTGGAATTGAATTTAAACTCCAATTGTTAGGCCAACATTTGTTTAACGATCGAAAAGTCAGGCAGTGCTACCGTGTCGTAAGCCTGTCTGAAATGTTAAAGATACGATCTCTCAGTGGCGCCGGTTTTAACGCGGTTTCGCAGTACAGCGGCTTCTTTTGCTCGATTCGTCAATGCGATCGGCTGTTCAAATGCCCATTTTTTAAAGCTCCCGCCGGATGTCATTGCCATTATGGAAAATCCCTCGTAAAACATGGTACAGAAGCGTGATAACCTCCTTTCCAATTAGAAGAAAAGACATTCAAAAGTTCCAGTGCATTGGAGTTGACGAGTTTTATATAACTGACGAGTGTTTCAAACGATTGCGCTGCTGCCGGCACTGTGTATATCCATTTACTGTCTTTCTCTGGTACGGAAGTGCATTATCGCGCTCGAACACTCGCTTTAGTAAGTGCCATGTGAAAGAGATGTCATTGTACTGTGAACTGACGCTTATGTCTATATTTTTCTCCAACTCCCCTCTTTCTTTGCTTTCACACACTTACATGTGTATAAATCATCTCGTTATGTTCTAAAAATTTCGCACGACTTAAATCTAAATGCACCACGTGCTTATAATTTTTTCTGTCTCTCTCTGTCTATCTCGCTCGCTCCATCAACACCAACAACTCGAATAAAAGAGAGAATTAAATCCTGACGAATTCCGCAAACAAGCCTGCTACATCCATTTAGTTCCACATGGTTGTTTAACCACTCTTCCATCATCCATATATCGGCCAACTTCATCTTAATCCCTCAATCTCTATCCGTCTTTCACGCAAATAAATCATACAGACGAACATTTGGATAATTCACGAGAAATCAGTAGCCGATCTCGTGAATTTCGCCTTTCTTGCCCCCTCGTGAGAATCACGATCCCGTTCGTCACGGAGATTAGTCCCGCGAATTGTCAGGGTCACACACAGACGCACACATAAGCGTAATACATACGTAAGGATGAAGACTCTCCCCATGTATTTATGGACTGGTGTAAATTTGGTCCGGGGATTTTCCCATAGACTGTCTGTGATAAAGTTGGCAAAATAGTACATACATTGAAAAAATTGGGGGAGATGATGCACAAATCCGTAACACTAACGGCTCGTGGTGGCCATTACCATTTCCATGGGGTACGGGCGCGTCGAACCCCATCTAAAAATCGTTTCTTCCTCTTTCAATCTGCAGTTGGTTGTACTGTTCCCCAGAGATTCGTTAGCACCCATAGTGTAGTTAGTTTGAAGACCCCTTTGCCTCTTTCTCTCGGTCAGATACAGCTGTGTATCGGTGACTCTCCCCTCCCCTTTTAAAAGCCTTTCGTCATTGCGGTTTTTTTCGAAGAGAAATAGAGAAGGACCGATGACACAAGGAAGAAAATAAAGTAAAATTCTTCTGAGCATAGGTGGTAAAGAATTGCAATGGAGAAGAAAAGTTCTACACTACTTGAGATCTCACTGGTGGCAACTATTCTCCGCTTTTCCTTTAGTTCCTAGTGTGTTCGAGTGATAAAAGTACTCCAGCCTCCTTTCGCCACACCCGCTTCCGGTTCTTCCGGCCGATTTTCTTTCGAGTTCACTTCTTTTCTGCCATTATGTACACCTTGTGGAGAAACCACACATCCACAGTAAGAAATCTGAGAAAGGCGGAGACCACATTGCACCGCAATCCTCCTCTCCTCACATACTCTACCTCTTCTCAAAACTATCTTCTCTCTCCTTGAAAATGAAAGAAAAAGCCCAGTTTTCAACCGGGAGAATCAACTATCCACTCTCAAACTTCAAAAAACTTTAACATTTTTTTTCGAAAGACATTGGGAAAAGTTTTATTTTCAATGTTTTATTTCCCATTCACTTCTCCTTATCTCTCTTTTCAAATAAAATCGAAACGTTATTTCATTTCATTTCATTTATTAAAGATGAGCCAATATGGTAAAATTGCTTCAGGCAATATCAAACCACACGTTATAACCGGAAGTTTGATATTTTTTCAGTAGAGTCAATCGTTACTTGCCTGAAGAAGTAAAACGAATCCAAACACACATGGAGGAGGGCAGTTAACGATCCCTTTTACCCAGAGGGCATTGGGCAGTTAATCACGAGGTGTTCGCTGCTGGGGAATATCGAACGATCCCCCTCCCCCCGCCCCTCCGTACCTATATAATACATCTGTCTCACTCACGAGAGAATGATTGTGTCCGAGGGTAAAATACGCCTGCACAGGTGTCGAAAGAATCACAAACGACTTCCTAGTAATAGCCAGAGGACATAACTTGCGTATCCTACTAGACACTGGAAAATAGTTGGATTTGCCTCTGAGATAAATTTTTGATAGACAGATATTGGCAATTACGCAAGCCTTGCAGCCAAATAATTTTTTAAATAATTCTCCTTTATTAACAATTATACGATTCAAGTTACTTTGAAATTAATGAATCAGCTTTCTCTGCATAAAAGTTATTTTACGAGGCCAGCTCTAAAATACCAGACTTTATATGCACATATGCCGATTATAATACGGTATATTTTTCAATTTCACGCCTCAGACATGAAAGTATCGTGGGAAAAATTGTTATCCATGATTCTCTTATGCCGTATATAACTGAAGAGGGAGGCTTGAATTGTGTAAAAGCGTCAAGCGTGGATTATCGATGCGCATATACATGTGAAGCCCAGACGAAGCTTCAAGTTAGTCGCCGTCTACGCCCCTTCGGCGCCCAACTTTAGTTGCACATAGACGCATACACCCACACACACATACACATACCATTTGGCTAAAGTTCGAGCTCGGTACTGACATAAAATGTTTCGCAGTAACTTATAGATATGGCCTATGCGTTTTGCCACCACGCGTGCCTCCTACCATAGTGTTTCAAGTAAGACTCCCAACACAAAATTTCCTCACCAAGACGGTGGTAGACTTTGAACAAAGCGTGCACACAAAGTTTCCGAGCCAAGTTTTACCTCTATCTCTAATGATAATGGCTACGATAGGAGATGCATTATTTAGTGACGGTTTTCTCGTACAATGCGGTAATCATTATAAATCAAGCCACCAGTTGGTCTGACACCGCGGGGTGTATCCGCGGTTACCATCCGTGCGTACACAAACCCAACTAGAGAGACTACCGGAAACCTCTGAACTTCCTGGATGAATTCTGGGGCTCTTCCACAGCCTCCCTCCGTAGTTCTCGTATTCTTCCTCTCATTTTCATGCTCTTATTCAATGCGCTTATGGCCTGCATTCCAGTAGTTTGGTCTTGGCATTCTTGTTCGAACTTAAATAGATTTGATTAATTGACTAGTTTGTTGAAAAATGATTAGATGGATATCGACAAAAAAATGATCATATCCAAGATCTGACACTACATTTTCTCCTTGTCAAAAGTAAAAAGGACTCGTTGACTTTTGCTTTTTCAAAGTCTTCCTCTGAAGCTCTCATTTCCGTCCTCTCATTATCATTTTCCTATCCGATGAGCTCAGAGTCTGCGTTCGAGTAGTTCCGACGTGGAAATTTTTCTCGAGAAGGAATACATTTAATGAATTGACTAGTTTGAAAAATAATGAGAAAAAAAAATTGTATACAAAATGCGACGCTGCATTGGCATTATCCCTAAATACCACGTTTTTTCATATAAAAAGTCGAAAGGGCTTCATCTGACTTTTGAATAATGAGGAAATTGTACCTTCTCTGGAATAGTTGCTCAATCGAGCAATCGAGTGCTCGCGTGTACGCTTCACTTATTTGAAAAAATATATATTTCAAGGGTGATAGGTTATGACTGGAGCAGGGGGAGAAGCATGCATAAGTGGAGTCAGCCTAACGAGCGCTACCACGGTTCCTCCTCCTCTCTCTCTGTATGTGCGCATTAACATGAATATTTTCCATACGAATACCATCAGCACGCGACCAACAGCGCAACGGAAAATGAAAAAAATCAATAGGAAACCAGGAAGAACAAAATATCGATCCGATTGCGTATTGGGGCACCGTCGGCTTTTGTTCGGTGCCCCAGAGCCGGCAACGGCAATGGGGTACACGCTACCCACCGGTCCCCCTCTGCCTCTTTAACAACAGAGGTTTTGTGAGCCACCCTTCTTGGTGCCACGCGCCGTACGAAGTACAAAAATTATCAGCTAGTAAAGTTGAGCGTTTTTTCTACACCATGGCATACAAAAGGGCACCAATCCCCGCCACTTACCACTCACGGCCGTTTTTTTCCATCTTTTTTGGACAGAAAGTAAATGGGGCGGTCATGAAATATTGCTACATGTGACTTCAGTTTATCTATCTGTGTCGCATGCAGAACTGTGCGAACATATACGTTGTCCTTCCGATGTTTTTACAGGGAATCGAATATTCCTACCGAACGCACTATGTTTTTCACTCGCAACAAAAATATATATATTCTTCATACACTCGAGATCAGTGGAGAGTTGGCACATTTCCAACAAAAATGTTTTTATTCCCCTCTGCTGGAGAAAAATGAAGAAAGAAAACTAGAAAACACAATTTTTAAATTATCTGAAAAAAAGTGTGTTCGAAACCGATAGTATACCAGAAGCATTGATCATTCGTCAGTGTATCTGACTGCGAATATAACAGAAAGCTTTCTCGCGTCAACATCAAGGATGAATGACTTGGTAAAAAAAATTCAAAGGAAAAAAAAAGAAGAAAAATTGGAAGAAGGACGAATGAATGAAGCGGCCAAATTCGTCTTTAGTTGAACCCTCCTCTTCGGAAGGAAGTAAAGTGAACAATGATGACGCCATAGTGTGAATTAGGTCATATGGCTATTATCATCGTCTCCGAACAAAAAAATCAATACAAACCAGAAGAGAAAAAAGCAAAATATCTCAAAAACAAGTGAATCATTTTGACAGATTAATCAACAGCATTGATGTATTTCAGAGGAGATTTGAGTTCTAATAATAGTGAGGGCAGTTGCAATGTCCATTTTGTGCATCCGAGTTTGAGCAGCACACAAAGCGTGAATGGTTTTACCCCGCGGCAATGAAGAGAGACAACAAATACGTTAGAGAATGTGTTAACAGAGAGAATGGAAAGGAAAGAGAGAAACCGGAAGTTCAAGCAGACTCGTGCCAGTGTCTAGCTAGGTGGTCCGCGTGGTCTGTCGACGTACTCCGGATACCATAATCACGCTACGTTACCTTTTTGTCGACAATGAGAATAGAGAGAGTGACCGAGAAAGAGAATATCGCAGAAGACAACGATAGAGAAACAATAGCGATTAGGTGAGACGAAATACGTTGGGGCGCCGAAAGAGAGAGGCGGCGGGGAGGGGAAAAATATACTCTAGACTTGTTGGATTGAAGAGAAGGTACACGGCACGAGAGTAGGCGTGTTCGTGGCTGCCGCGGGCTATGTACAGACGAACTAGAGAGCTCAAACGAGAATAATTAATTCGATAGCTGATATACAGAATATTGGAGTACCTCCGGCAATTTAATTTGGGACTTTAGCATCCATTAGTGTTTCTTCCTTTCTTTTTCTTGTTATTTTCAATTATTTTCGAAAATTCGCTTTTTCTACCCTCCAATTATTCTCGAATTTCTGACGAGGAAATACGATAGAATATTGGAGAAATTCAAGAGCGTTAACCGACATTCTCCATTCCAATATAGCAATGTGGCAAAGCTACCTCGAAATCCCAGAAACTACGAGAATATTTCAAGCCCTCCAGGCGTGGTCCGAGAATCACCGTGATTAAATTCATAGGCAAGTGGATCCCCAAGATCCCTGAGACAATCCACATAAACATGTAGATGGATCCAGGCGAACAGCGTAATTAGATATTGCGGTAGTCAACTGTCAGAATGACTACCAATCGATCTATGTCAGATTCACAATCATTCGGTTAATGTTAATGCACCTACATTTTCATACGTGACTATTTATCACTTCAGCAATCCACGCATTATGTTTGAATAGAAGAAGTGGTAGTGGAGAAGAAAAAAAGCTGAGTCAAACCACAAATAAACCTGATAACGACAATCAAGATGACGTTGTTATATAGCATTAGAGGTAATTTGCTGAACCCTGGGATCTTCGTCTAGACAGAGAATAATCCTCGGTATGGTGGATATGCTCGGTGAAATATTTAGCGTCTCCCAAGCACCCACAACGGCTTGGTAATGGGGATAACGAAGACGTAGGAGCATCAGAGATATTCGTGGAGTATACAACGGGCTCACCTCACGGCTCGCTGGCTACAGCTTCATGTGCATCACGTTGGTTATAAACGCATGTACACGCGTGTGAGCAGAAGGGCTTTTAGGTAGTTTGGCAAGTTGGTATAACACACATTGGAGATCCTGAGAATGTTCCTTGGTATCGCATGGTTGAAACATCTAGTAGTTTACTATGGGCCATTCTAACCTGCGCTCTCACCTCATGTTTCCATCCTCTATCCTATCCTAGCATCAGTTTAATGTTGCAATTTTCAGCTTTGTGCAAGAATTGTGGCCTAGACAAGATATGATAATGCAAATAACTGCCTCGTCTAACTGTTTAACACTCAACGCCAATTCTGCACTCTCTTCGCGTTCCGTGTGTTTGATGTAGTCATCCACGCCTCTATCTGTTGCGTTTGTTTGAAAACCGCTTTATGTCTCTAACTGTTTACGTTCCCGTATGGAATTAAATATATTTTCAAAAATATAAAAAATTTATATTTCTTTGTAAATGTATGAAATATATATAT
>JABSMS010003740.1:0-16342 GCA_018902275.1 Aleiodes sp. PSUC_FEM 10030003
TTTTCTAGGAATACTATGTAGTTTGCGTCAATCAGGAATTTGTTTGGCAATGGATTTTTTCCGTTTAAGAAATTAATATTTTGGATTAATTCTCAGACTGGATTGAAATAAAATTGAATAAGTTCATATCAATTAATGAGATGAGTCTTTCAGGAAGCAGTTCCTGAGGAATACATTTCGGTTTTGATACAAACTGGGTTATGCTCGGATCAAGATTTCATATTTCGCGTAAATACATTATTATTTATTATTTATTATTACCAAAGTGTCTTACAAGGAGAGGCTCACCGATTTGGACCAACTTCGTTCCACTTAAAAAGTGTTAGTAATGGGTTGCAAGATGATCCCAACACGAATGGAATGAATGAAACCCTTTTACGAAAATCCATGAACAATTACCCGAAATTATCAAAAATTCTCACCACGTCGTCAGTCGAGTTAGTCACTGCCCGAACCGAGCTTACGTGGAATACAAAACTCCTGACTGCGTCACACATTTAAACGGAAACAAACGTAACCATCGTACTTTCCTTGCTTCACCCGCAACCTCATAATCCCCATCACTTCCCCGTAAACATTCGAATCATGCACTTGATGACAGTTCTCCGCCTTCGTAATTCCGGATGACTCATCAGCACATCATCACTTCGGAATTGCATACTCCAGATTAATGAGAACATGATTCTTCCGCGAATTCTTTGTTGAAATAATCCGTGGCGGATTCGCAGCAGCAGCGTGTATGTTATTTAAATAAATTTAAACTGATAAAACCGAGAGAAAGGAAAGAACGAATAAAGCAGAATCGAAAGCATTACATCCGTAAAAACCCATTAATTTCAATGACTGAAAATAGCATTTGGATATACACGAGAAGATTAAACTTCCGTTTTGTAAAAAATATTTATCACCGAGCAACTGTAAATTCCCCATTACCCAAACATTATCGAGAGAGAAACGGATAATGATAAAAAAATGACGGTGGAAAATGAAGAAACAAAATGAAAGATATTAAATCCCGGATATTACGTGAAATAACTCGTGGATGGAAAATCATAGTATAAAAGGGTTCAATCTTGCTCACGAAGATCCGTTGTGCCATAAGTGTCTCACGTTTTGTTCTGCTAACGTCAAAACAACGGGGAGAACGAAGGGAGGATATGTTAACGACCTCTTATCCAGGATTAGCATTATAATACGTGCCATCGTTGAGGATCCTCGATCGTTACCAGAGAAAATCCTATAATCTCGGTAATTAGATAATAGTTCACGGTAAAAGCGAGAGAGTGAAATAAATAAAGGAAACGAAATAAAAAAAATGGACCAAGTTAAATAAAAATGGCTCTCCGTCATGTCCATCTACGTCCATTAGGCCACTTATAATTGAATGAAATGAATGGTAAAGGAGAATAAAATAGAAAAAAATAGATAGGAGGAATGAATAAAACAGTGGATGGAAAAAGGTGCTCGATGTTCCATGTCCAGTGTTAATTCGACGTTAACGTTAGACGGACATGCTTGATGGTGATAATTGCTTGGATCGATAGTCGGAGAACGATGGAATGAGAAGTGGGAAATCTCGATACACACACGTACCACAATCAATAAATCAAGGGAGTCCGGAAGGGTGCAGAGAGAGGGTGGAGAATTGGATGGATGCACTTAGCCAGGAGTCTAATCTATTATTGAGATTGTCACTCTAATAATGCTTGAGTAGAAACTGCCACTGTTTAAAAGACTAATGATAATCGAAATACTTTCTATCTGGGAATCCTATTCCTGTTTTTACTCTAAAAACGACGAACGTAGGGCTGAAAAGCGTCACGGCGACTCGAGTTGTCGATGGTCGAATTAGTCGCCGGGGATTCTCATTTTTCATTCATGAATGAGATGCGGAAAGAAGTGATGAGTCAAGCGGCAATGTTGAGTCGATTGAAACGTATTTTCGGTCTTGATTCAAAAATATCTCGGGAATTATATCTCATTATATCGTCGCCCTGAAATCAACAGGGCGTAAGCGCCATTTTTTTTTGTTGAATAATAAAAGGGCGTGAGTTAGTATTCTTATGAAAAAATTAATGTAGATTCTATTTTTGTAGATTTTTAAAAAATGGCACTTACGCCTTTTTGACAAAATTTCTTCAACGATCTTACATTTTGGAACATCTTCAAAAACAGACAAATCGACTCATCTTCCTCCACCACTTCACTCTTGAACTTCGTATTTCGTCTTAACTCAAACTTTTTTCTCTGGCTGCTGAATTCCTCAAGAATCATTTGAAATAATTTAAAATCACTAGAAATAAAAAATCACAGTGTCGTAGAATCACAAAGTAGATAGTCCCACGATAAATTTATTCGAAATGTGAAGAATTCGAATGCCTTGAACGGAATACAGAAGCAACTAACGACAGGTACTCTCCAACACATCGAATTTCAGTGTTGAAAGATACAAATAAGAAAACACGCGTAACACTACTAACCAATAATAAATCAATGGATAATTAAAGATTAACGGTTTTATATATACGGTGAAAACTCTCTCGCATTCTATAGTTGTATATTAACCTGTAGCTCTATGAACGTGTACAAGGAGTGAAGAAGAGTTGATGTATGAATGATTTGATCAAAGGTTATCCATCATCGTCTCGGAATAGCGTTGAGTTATTTCATTGGTGCCAGTGGTGAAATCAAAGGGAAAAAAAAAAGTTGAGGAGAAAACATGAAATGAACTGTTCATGTTACACCTTGTATACATATATGGAATATTAGAAATTTCAATTTTAATTATTAAAGAAATGAAATTTTCATGTAATAAATTTTTGTACGTGACTACCGAGCTGTTTATGATTTGAATTACGATATTTCTTCATTGAATACTTTAATTTTCTTCGTTACTTCTTTTTCTCCTATAATTTAGATAAATGTAAAATTATTTAAATAGGTAGTGCATTGTGCGAGTAACACGTGAGTTGTTTTTCTCGTGGTAAAATCGTGATGATTATATGAAAGTAAAATAGCGTGGTAATCAAATCTAATGCTTTTGGTGAGAGGAAGGGAGCATTCGGAATTATATAGAAATTGAAAATTTGTATTGAAATAAATTATATTCAAAATAAGTGGGAAAAATTGAGAAAATTTTCATATTTTATTAGAACTGCCGGCGATTGATTCGGCAAATTTGAGAGGATAAAATTATAATCCCGCGATTTTTCATAATATAATTATGAAAATGTTATTTCAATTTAGAAAAATGAGGATTACGTTACGCTCATCATTAATTAATCAAACTTCAATTCAATTTTATAGGAAAGTATAATCAAATTTTTAGTATTTCATTCACTTCCTTATCTCGTGGAAATTTCGACGATCGAAACGTTGGATATTACATAAAAAAAAAATTTCTTAATAATTATTGCAATCGACCGATAAAGCCATTCACAATCACTTCGTCGCCGTAGAATCAAAAGGGCGTAAGTGCCATTTTTTCACTGAAAAATAAATAGGCATAACTTATTATTTATCTGGAAAAATCAATGTAGGTTCAATTTCTGTAGTTTTTTTGAAAAATGCCACTTACGCCCTTTTGACTCTAGGGCAACGACATAAATTATTCAAGTAGTCATAACAAAGAAATTAAAAGTTCACCTAAAAGACATCTCTGTTCTACCTTCACTGCCAATTCCCAAAGCAGACAATCGCCCGTTCGATCGTTTCATGATCCTCGTGATATAAACATAGCCGATTATTTTCATCGTACATTTCCAGATCATTGTTATCGATCGCCGAGACTCTAATCCAAGAGAAGGGGTGCAAGGATCCAGTGCCCCTCATCCTCCCCACGTCGATCACGATAATCACAAGTTTGCTTTTCGATAGTCCAAAGACGAAGTATATATATCTAATCCCCAGTAAATTCTGGTACGAACGGTCAAGCTCCGTTCCATGTACAAGATGGTTATATCCATCTCAAGCCGAGCCATTGGGGGATAAACCAAACGGCACCGAATTGCAAGGACAAACAGGTCTAAAAGGAGAAAACAGTTTGATATCATAGTGTATATGCACTATCCTCAGGTACCTCAAGGAAAACGTTAAGGGATAGGATGCTCGATCGACCACACGATTTCTTCGACAGAATGGAGTAGTACCGCACGAATTAATGTCAATACTGTTCCGCATTCCAGTCAGAGCATCAGAGCTGTAGTCCTCCACAATCACGGTTGCTTTTGCCTGCATAACGTGTATATATATATATAAGAGGAAGGAGGGAGTGGTCGTTGCACTGTCCCGATGATATTCCTCATTCCCTTTTTTCTCTTCTCTCAATTTTTTCCATTCTCCTCTCTCCATCCCCTTTTTTTATATTCTAACCGATCGTTTAATTCGTAAAAGAATGTATCTCATTGTGTGTGTTGCATATACACTCGTATATATCTCCAATGCAAATTCCCTTGGCTCATGGTCTTACTACCGAGAATCGTGGATACGTCCTTACGGATGGAAATCGACGAGAGCCCTTTTCCTTCTCACTCAGTTAGAGACGGTTTATCCTACGTAAAAGGGGCCTTGTAGAGAGAGAAAGAGAGAGGCGCCCTCTCTCCGGCCGTCTTCGAGAAAAATAACTTGTGCAAAAATAAAGCAATGGACGATGGGCTTGTAGAGGTGGACCAGAGAGTGCTGAGTGTGGTACTGGTATACCAGTAAGGGAAACTAATTAAGACACGGTTAATCTCTCTCAACAGAATTTCATGATCGATTAGCAAAGGCGATAAAGAATCACTGAAGGGGGGTGAGTTACCGGCGTGTGCACGACCTTAATTAACGTAAGCGAACCAAATACTTTTTATTTATTTTAGCCTCTCTCTCTCGCCCGCGTTCTTCCTCTCGTACTTTTTTTCGTTTTATGCATTTCGTTTGGTTTTTTTTTGCTTTTTGCCGTTTTTTCTACTCGAGAGGTGGAAGGTCAGTGGTGGTAACTACTTGGATACGTTCACCACTCGACCTCCTCTGTCCTACTCACACACAGGGTTCCCACTGAGAGTACCCAAACACACGAGGCCGGCACGAGTCAATGCGATTTACATGATGCGCCAAGTGCCGCGGATCTCTCTTTCTCTCTCGACGTGCTTAGATGAAACTGAGCATTAAAATGAACTTTTAGATGAGATGATGAAGTTTATTATGCTACTTTTAATATTTTTGATCACAGGGGAGAATTATTCGGGGTGAGAATAACGGTTTCGTAATTATTTTGTCACGATGAGAAGAAGAGGATTGATTCAAGGCGAAGTATAGCTTGTTTGAAGGTTACCTGTATTTTTGATTTGAATGATTCATTTGAGGCTTGATTCAAGCTGGGAGAACGGGTTGAATCAATCTAATTTTACTGTTTGAATCAAGCTGACTGCGGTTTTACGCAATTACTTCTTGATTGAGATTGATTCAGAATTATTATGGATTTCGTTTTAGAATTCTGAGTCAAGCTCGAACACGTTTAATTCCAACGGAAGAAGGCTTGATTCAAGTTCAGGAAACAATTCAAATCAATCTTATTTTGCGACTTGAATCAATCCGGTTTTGCGGCTTTGTGAGACCTTGAATCAAGTCGGTTTGTCCTCTTGAATCAAAACGATTCTGTTCAAACGAGTTTTGTAGCTTGAATCAATCCTTTTTTCCACTAAATTTTGAGATTGAAAGACGATTTTTCGAAATTGGAATCGACAAAATCGTTTGTATGATGACTTCAAATTTCGGTACTTCCAGAATAATATCGTTGCCGTAGAATAGGGGCGCAACTGCCATTTTTCTAAAATCCCCAATTTTGACGCTTTTCGCCACCGTAATTTGTAATTACTTTAATAATTCATATCTCATAAACTACACGGTCAAAAATTATGAAAAAATTCAGAAAAATCTGAAAATGTATGATTCTCCACGTATCAAAAAAATAAGGGATTAATTGTCGTCGAGTACCCTCGGATACTATCACAATCAACGTTTTTTTCACCAAAACCAACTAAATTACGTTAATCACAACGGTAATGTTTCTCTCCAACTCTCCACAAACCCGGACGAAAGTGTTTCAAATATATTTTACGATAATGGTACATTAAATAAGGCGATTCTGAAAATTCAATTTATTCCGTAACGTGGGCGTTGGAAAATCTCCAGATTAAGCCCACACGCCATCCAAATTATAATCATTACAAGAGTAGTTTTATTCTCTGAATGGAATAAAATTGTGCTTCTTCAGATTACAATCTGTGTTTGAATTTGGATTGGTGAGTATACACATCATCGGCTATTTATTCACTCCATTAGTGTGACACGATGGCAGATCTCACGTGATCTCTCGATTATTCAAATGATTCAATATAATTTCCCTAAAAAAAAAATAAGAAATGATCAAATCCAAATGAAACTTCATGCATATCAAACGGGATTTTAAATCATGAAACTTACCAGTACCGCACACGCCAAACCGGATGCTTCAAATTCCTCCGGAGCCTTTTGAACCCTTGAACCTTAGGCTGGATTGCAGCCACACTGGATTCCATAGTGAAAATTGAGAGATCTTCGGCTTAATCTTGGAATCAAACGGATTAAAAATAAACTCTAAAATGAAACAAAACTAAAAATGACAACTCAAAAATTTGCGTATTAATGAAAAATGAAAATAAATAATATTGCTGAATAAATTTACGACATCGGGGATAATTATAATCGACACTAATTATCTCAAAGGTTATTTATGAGTTATTTATGTATTAGGTTTCCATAGTGACCATGTGCGCCTGTTAGTTTGGCGTCAAAGACCCATCGGAAACGCGCCAACGATTCTTTAACCACGCCTACAAATTTCTACCTTCTCCCCCTTTGAAAAAGACTCATAATGTCCTGTCACGGACACTCAGAGCTGTTTGTGAACGATAACGTTACACACATGTTCATAAAAAAAAAATTTAAACTCACACACGGATGAGATTTTGAATTCTGCTGTTTATGATTTCGGCGAAAGATCAAAGCCAAGAGTCAATTGTTCGCATTAAGTTTCTGATTATTCTACACTTCTGTTTCTGTCGCTTTTAGAATTCGATGGGTAATTAATGATTGTTTGGAATAGGATCCCTTAGTTTTTTATGCTGTATTGAAAATGATATTTTCTGGGATTTTTATGAACTTTTTTAGAATTTTACGCCCTTTTATTATTCAGCAAGAAAAAATGGCACTTACGTCATTTTGATTCTAGGGCGATTATTTTATGGTGAGATATTTTCAATGATTTTTTCACGCAAAATATTTAATCGTTAATAGATTATTACGTGTTACCAATTTAAACCTTGTGAGAGTTTTGTTGTTTAGCTGCGTCAACGATTCGATTATTACATTCGATCAACCGATAAATTTACACCAATTTTTTCGGTGCATCCTTGATAAACCGATTTTTCCAACGGTTACTCACCTCCTATTGAACTATTGTCCACGATTCGATTATTATTCGATTACCCCTTTTTATATAAAGGGGATAATTAACGAGTTTTTTCCTGCTAATTTAGTTGGTAATGAGAGTTCAGAGATTCTTGACCCAATTTTTCATTACTGGGTTTTTCTTTTTCCGTAGAGTTGAAAATTCAAGTTGAGTGGAGATCGTGGAGAAGTTTTGTGATTCAATTGAAAAAGAATTGGAAAAGTATAAGTGGTACTAATCGATTCATCATTCGTTCAGCGATTGTTCGTTAATTACCGTCTTCCGTATTCACTGAATTTTTCAATGGAATTGAGAAAAATTAAGGGATCCAATTATTTTTGATACTTGAGCCCAGAATCCTTGCTGTATCCTAATATTACTTCACCGAAAAACCATCGAATTCGAAGAGATATAATTTTAAAAATATTACGTGATTCGTCATAAATTTGTGTTCATGGAAATCGCGTGTTTTTTATTTCGTCATTCGACGATTTTTCATTCATTCTCATGAATTAAAAATCATCTTTCCGATGCAGCGTTGAAAAAATAATGAAAAATCATTGTTTCGGAGGTCATTTTTTTCGAGGGACTGAAGTTGACGGAATGGGGAAACTTTGATGGATCTAGTGAATAGCCAGAGAGATTTGAGGCGGAAAATGATATCCTACGTCCTAAAGGGCGTAACAGGATACGAACTGTGTATAATTTACGCCCTTTTCACTCTAGGGTGATGATATAAGACGATCCACCAATAGTTTTTAAGTTATTCAAAAAACCTTTTTTTTTTAATTCGCAATTTATTCCATTATTTTTTTTTTTTGTTTTGAACGAATTTTCCAGCTCAAATTTCCGAGCCTATCGAACGGAATTTCGAAAATTCCACAAACTTCACTTTTTCCAATGAATTTTTTTCTTCGGATCAATGTAAAAAATTCGCGCACAATTCGCAGATTATTCTGGACTAATCTCAATGGAAAATAAAATAACATTACAAAAATGAATCGCGAGTAAATTCAATGGAATGTGTTTTTTCCCTCTTTTCTCTTCCAAACATTGAAAATCAATTGATATAGGCAGTCTGCTATTGAAATTGACACAAATGGTCAACCTGTGTGGGTATATATACACTGTACTACAGTAAATTAATCATCGGTGACCCAATTAATCACGCAAACTTCCGTCTATGACAATTGATTGGCCGTTGGAGTGATCGTAATAGGAAAAACACGTAGTTGTCGAGGTCGAACCACATTCAATTGGGTTCAACCGTGCGCCCAGTTTTCCGTACTGCATAAAACTTTTTTCCTTTACCTCTCAATAGCAGTGCTTGTTCTATCGGAGTATGACTCGAGGGAGATTTCTTTAATTTAATAAATGGCTATTGGTATAGAGACGCAAACGAGTATTTAAATTGTTCCAGTCTTTAAAAATTTCATTCAAATGAAAATTCATTGAATTTAAATCAATTCAAACTTTTCCCGTATACAATTACAAAAGTTCCCACAGTTGAGTTTCTCAGTTAACATCATTTTCACCTTCATTCACTGTTATTTCATACTTGAGACAAGGTGAATGCATTCACTCTTGCGAAGTAAGTCATGACGAGTGTCTTAATATTGTTTAGCATTTCAAATATTCTCATGACTTTGAAAAAATCATATAAATTCTATTGTTTTTTATCAACCATTCACCGGTGATTTTCACCAATCAAATTTACGATAAAAATCTATTCTTTATGGAACGTTCGACGGTTGAAATTGCGCATTCCCGTCTGTTTTGGACTGTTTGTATCCTTGATTCAAACCTTTCATTTTTTGCTTGATTCAAAATTGAAAAAAATTAATTCAAGCTGAGAAAAGACTTGGATCAGAATGGAAAAGGGCTTGATTCAAGCTGGGGAAGAGCTTGATTCAAATTTGGAAAATGTTTGAGTCAAGCTTGAGAAAGAGTTCATTCAAGACAGGAACTTGAATAAAGCTTGGAAAAAGCTTGATTGAATCTGGCAGAAGGCTTGATTCGAGTTAGGGAAAAGCTTGATTCAAGTTGGGGAAAAACTTAATTCAATTTGGGAGAATGTTTGAGTCAATCTGGGAAAAAGCTTGATTCAATCAGTAAGAAAGCTTGATTCAAGTTGGAAAAATGTTCGAGTCAAGCTGAAAACCAGCTTGAATCAATCCGATTTTAATCTATAAAAATCAAATCAGTTTGCTCGCTTGAATCAAGAAGATTCCGTTGAATCAGCTTTTCCAGCTCGAATCAAGCCTTTTTTCAGCAGACGCAAAGTACAAAATTATTCCTCCCTCCCTAAAAATCCTCGTGAATATAAAAACCCGGAATGATTAAAATAGTTATCTCCAATTTTGTGGCAACAATTTCCTTTATTCCTCTCAACTTGGTTTTTTCTCTCATTTCCATTCATTTATCGTTGCCTCTTACCATCTGTCAACTGCATTCGTCACCACCAACATTTCTCAAATCCTTTTGGTCAATCAGTGATTTTATTCGGTAAATCGCCGCGCCTCAACCAGTGTATCGCATTAAACCCCGGGATCCTTTATACCATCCACCTCCCTTAACCCCATTCACCAATGAATTATTCATATTCCCCTGTGCTCAATTCTGCACAGATAGAAAGAAAGAGACAGAGAAAAATCGAAAAGGCCCTCTGGTTTCATTTCTCGTTTACCTTTCGCGACTCTGTCGTGTCTCCTCAGACATTACTGCTGAATACTAACTATTGTAAACGTCTTCTGTTCTGTTATTTCAACATAAACCGAAAACACATGATCCATGATTTTATGATTAAACGCAAATGCAAACAGATTGAACGATACGTTCTCGTGTAAAATTAATCGTGAATGCGCTTTTCTTAACCGTTTATTCTCATCTCTCTGTCTGATTCGAGTTAGATGTGCCTTCAAGGTGTCTATCTTTCCATCGAAATATGAAACGTAGAGCGTGAAAGGAAGTTGGAGAAATGTATGACCACGTGTATTACATTACCGGCAATGATCCTCTTCATTAATCAAGATTATCTGTTTCACTTTATTTATCTAAACGTTTTTTTAAATTCACTCGTATTATTTACCACGAAAGATTAATTTTTGCTGGCTAAAAAGTGCACTTGACGTTCTACAAATAATGGGTGATTCATTTGAATCCTCCCGCCAACGAAATAACTTCTTTGGATGATGCATGGGTAGTAAATATCATCAAGTTCCCAACAAATATCGTCACGATTATTTTTTTTAATGTTTAAATTCCACTGGAATTTTCGAGAAACTTTTGCGCGCTGTGACCGATGTGAGGCGCGCGATTTCTTTCTTTTCGCGAGGTTGGGTTCGAACCCGGGACCGTCCAGTGAGAATGGCAACGCTATATTTGTATCGTAGTATAGATTCCATTGAATTATTCTTTAAATAACAGTTAAATTAAATCGATTCGCGAAGCTGAATCAAGACTTTTCTTTTCTGGCTCCAAGATTTGAATTTTTTATCATGCCAAGTTACTCACAGCTACATAAATTTTATACTCTATCCGAGGAATGAATGAACTTGTTTCAAGGAAAGGAAAAATGAAGCATCAGACCGGAATTATAAGGATCGCGGGTTCAAATCCCACTCGGGCATTTCCAATTTTTTACGAAGCTAAATTCTTCAGGAAATTATAAAACGAATCAAATTAAACTGCAAATGTAATTTTGCATACATATAAAGATTTTACGCAACGAAATGAGAATGAAGCAACGATTTTTACGACGAAACCCGATGACCACGTTCCACTGAAACTCGCAATAAATAACAATGTGAATCTGGCCAGTGGTTAATGGCCAAAAGATGCGCCATGTCAGGAGCGTACTACTGCTCAACTTAAATATCGTACAAGCATGGTTACTTGTGTGTACATCTGGAAATACGATTGGTTAAGGATGTACGGACCAACTGGAATTCGCATCGAAACGTGCTTTGAAAGTGCGATGGAGAGGCAAAGTGTAATTCAACATGGGACTTCTGCAATTTTGTTTGGATACCGACTTTGTGTACAAATTTCATTAAAACAACTCTTTTCTTTCGACATTCTTCCTCCTCGCTTTTTTGACCAATTAATTATGAAACCGAGGGAAGGTCCCCGTGGAAAAATATATTGAAAAATAGAAGACTTCCATGCATATATCCTGGTATATTACTCATATAAGAATTGATATATTATTTGATATATTCAAAATATAATTAATCGTGTAAGAGAGTTGAAAGAAAATATATGGAGAAATATACGATGTACATATATACTACGATATATTGCTTATATAACAATTATATGATACTTGATATATCATTTGATATATTGAAAATATCGAATATACACATTGCATCATCATATATAAAATATAAAAAAAAAGATAATTCATGTATCGATAAATATATTTGAACCATACTTATTGATATATTTCGATATATGTTTTTCATGTTCAAGAGTATTGCTTCAAGTGAATTTTTAAATAGAATTTAAATTATCAAACGATAATTATAGAATATTACAAATTCAACTACCTGAAATGTTTTTCCACGTGTCTTCCAATCGTTCATTCCCTCCACTATCTCCATCTCTCTCGCTCTCTGTGTGCATCATGCCAATGTAAACACCGGAAACTGGATTAACCCAATCCCATCGTCTCCTCTCACTCACGATTCACCGAAACAGCCGAAAAACCAATTAATAAAAGTCACCGCAATAAATTTCACGAAATTGTGGGAGAATGAAAAACAAAAAAAAAATTTAAAAAACCAATCGATATCACCACACAACCCTATACCCCCAAAGAGCCAAATCTCATTTCCGGCGAAATGTATACACATGACATTAGTGTTTTCAGGGGTCACGCGGTTCCCCTTCACGCCCCACGTAATTAGCCGGTCTCCACTGTGTATCACCCTCTCTCTCTGTCTCATATTCTACAGTTAATTTTGCTTCCCAGTTCATTCTTCATCCACTTTGTCTTTCTCTCTCGCGCCTCATTTTTCTCCCATTATCATTATTATTATTTTGGCTGACAGAGTCGATTGTGGTGAGTTAGTTGAGCTACCAACCGGTTTAATAAAGGCGCTAAGAAATTTAAATCTTTCTAATAACTTGTCTTATCTTATTGTGTAATACATCCACCATGAACGTGTCATATACGGTATAAGATATATCGAAAAAGATTTTTTGAATATAGAAAAATATATGAACGTATAGATCAATAGAGATTTCCAGAATAAAGTTAGCTTTCTGGGTTTTGACAGTTTAGTCGAGAAATAAAAAAATAATCAATTCGAAAGTGTTGAACAAACAATAAAAAGCCTCCACTAAAAATAACTGGTTATTTGCAACAATATATTAACGATATCAATTTTTTTAAATGCGAAATACCATTTTTTTCGAATGAAAATTAAAAAAATTCAATCTTCCGGATAAACTGTGACAATTAGGATAAATTGTTCATCAAAATTTTTCAGAAAATGATTTCATTAAAAATGATTGCAAGTTCAATTTTTTTCTTTAATGACAATATGAATTTTTTACGTCATTATTAAATTGCCGCAAATTTGAAATTATTTTTTACGATAAACATTGTAATTCAATAAAAAATTTCGACAGAGTGAATATCCATGAAATTACATCCCGTCGAGTCATCAGTCATTCGTTCATACACACATTGTACACGATCATTACGTGACGCGCGTGGGCTATACGCGTAATTCTCACGAGAGTCAGTGAGTAAGAGAGAGATAGTAAGAGTCTCTGCATGCATGTAACTTTCCCATTACGCAAATCATTGGCACACGGTCAATGTCAGGTTCAATGTTGCATTGCTAAACAATTTTTCCATGCTCGTAACAATAACATTACAAAATGAGTACCTGGTTTGCTTCTGAATTCGCTTACCTCAGAATACCTTCAAATCCAAACATAATGAGAATTATTTCACGATTTTTTCTCCATCTCCACTTAATTAAAAACAAATCAACAAATTGTCATTAATTCTCCCATCGTTTCAAACTGATACTAAAATACTTCGAGTTAAACTACCAAAAAAAAATCTTATTTTCAAAATGAAGCCGAGAAGTCACGGATTGTAGGGTGGCGTACGATTAAGCGCTTAAGAGGCAAAATGTCGCGAGATTTAAGCTTCAACCCGGCTTATAAGGGGACAGGTTCTACGGTTAATATTAACTCACACAAACCCCGAGAACCCGGACTGCGGTGTGGTCTCTCCCCCTCTTTCCCCTCCTTCCCTCGACAAATCGCGTATTTATGATCTTCCCCATACAATAGCGAAGACCTTTAATCCCCCCCTCCCTTAAAGAAAAGAAGTTGGTTAAAAAAATGATGGAAAAAGAGGGGATGAAAGGGGCAGAGAGGCGCCCTTTCGAATAATTCCTTTTTAAAATATTTTTTCAATTTTTTTCATTTCGACTCTCATGGCATTGGCTTTTAACTGTTCACTACCACTTGATCGTGAACCCACGTGCGTGCACGTAGGTAGGCAGCGCGGTTCGACCCGCGGGGCCTCGTATGTACATAAACATGTCACGGGCCCATTATGCAAATTTTTTAAATACGACTGGACACCAAGTATACCTACCGATACACTCACTCGCACGTGCGCCCATTCTCTCTCTCCCTCTCTCGCCGCCATTTTCAACATAAAATTAACGCACGGCTCTTCTTTTACCCTCCCGCAAAAATAAACGAGACAGAAGGGAAGAAAGGAGAAATTAAATAAGTATAAATGTGAGGAAAAAGAAAATTACAAATGCCAGTTCATAAGGATCGTTTAATTTTGCATCCGGGTAATGCCATATAAAATAAAAATATGTACTAAAGTATCTTCCTCCCTACCTCCGCGAAGCACGAGAGGGGGATGCTCATTGTCGACAGAGAGTTTCGGTCCAAGAACCTCATAAATCCATGAATATGCGAGGCGAACATCCTACAGCCGCTTCCAGGCGGATGACTTCTCTCATACAGCCCGGGGAAGGGAAAGGAATTCCCCACGTTTCTACATATTATCCACTCTATCTCGCTCTTTCCCTGGCTCGCTCTCACTCGGTTTCTCCTTTTTCCTCTTATTCACTCAGTGAGGACCTGTGGATGCGAGAAAGTCACCGCCGGATCCGACGAGTCTGCGGCGGAAATGAAGGACTTGATATATCACTAGGCCGTTAACCATAACTCAGTAAGAGCTCTATATGTTTTCTACTGGGGGAAAATCATCTAGTTTAAGTTTAACCGATTTATATATTTTACACGTTTGTTATCTAATCACGTTAGGTGGGAATGTGTAAATGTGTCCAGTGATTTTTTTTTATTTTGGATTTATTGCGGGGAAGCCGGTTTTCCCGGGAGAAACTTTCCGATTTTTTATGGGGAAAGTTACGAAATGGCAGATTATTGCTGCGGGTGTCTCTGGAAGGAGATTTGGTGAATACATTTTTGGAGGGATTTTTGGAGAGATTTTGACGAGCTGCAAAAAGGTCTCGCGTGGAATTTCTGGGAATTCGATCGTTTTTGAAATATTTTGTGAATAATTTGTAATTGGGCTCCTCTTATTTTCGGGAACGATTTTTTACGGTGAACAGTGATGGAAACAATGAAATTTTCGTTTCTCTTTATATTATTTTGCAGTAATGTACATTCTTCAATGAAAAAGTCCCAATTTTTCTAAAATCATTGAGAATGAAAAAAAAAATTCTCGTCATCACGATTCTGTTGATCTGTCACGTTTGAAACTTAAGAATTTAATTTCTAATTTCTTAATTTATTTGGGAGTGGCCAAATGACTGACTTACATCTCAACAAAATTAAATATCAAATTTTGTATTTTGTGCTTCGTACTTAATATCAAAAGTTCGCCTTATCTCCTGCGCGATGACTCCCAATCTGAATGCAAGTTATCTCTGCGAATCTCTTCACCTGCATATAACACTGAGTTTCGTTGCCCCGAATTCCCCATAATTCATTTACCACCATAAAATTCTAAAATTCCCAGAACCGAAGATAAATCTTCACACTAAAAAATATTTGAAAAATCCCATAGGAAAAATCATGAAACATTTTACCTCGAAAAACCCTCAAACGTTTCTGAGAAAACAACAATTTCCCTCACATATGTGTGGTAGAGAAGAGAGAGGTAAAACATTGCTCTCACGCTGTTCCGTACCGCGATTTTTACTGGTCCCCTCAAGAAAAGAGTGTCGTACAAACGAAGTAGAAGAAATTCCGTGGATTCTGAGTGGTTAAAATCACTGGGGTATTTTTCGAGAGACAGAAAACGAGCACTACACACACATATATAGCCTATCTATGTGTATGTGTGTATCCTGTTTAAGTTATTTTTACGAGAGCATTCACCCACTTGAGATTGATAACTCGAGGCGATCTTCAGCTGAGAAATGTGTAGCTGCATATACACGAAAGCCATCACACAACACCGTGCCACCATCGTCCACTCAGCGAAAAATTGTCGGGTTCAACGAGGAACGTGACTCGTCTCATCGATCATCGTCAGTCACAGTGGGATCGAAATGAAGTAAATAATAAAAAATTTTGAAAAAATGTTGTCTGAAAGGATTTTGAAGAAGTGAGGTCTTTTGAAGAAAACGGGGGCTACAAAACGGGGAGGGTGCACTGAGAGAAAAACAGTGGTAAAAACAATCAAATATTTGTGCCATTGGTACTTGAAAAATATTTTTTTGTATTAATCAAAAAAGTTGTTGAATTTACTAAATTTTGTTAATTCAAATAGATTAACGATTTGAATGAACAGAATTCAGTAAATTCAACTACTTTTTTGATTGATTTAAAAAAATATTTTTCAAGTACCAATCCCGT
>JABSMS010003751.1:0-16341 GCA_018902275.1 Aleiodes sp. PSUC_FEM 10030003
ATATATATATATTTTGAGTTTATATCCATGGGTACGCGTTCGGTGAATATCTTGGGATAGTGGGTATGAGCTTACTATCGAGGGCTCCCCAGACACGTCACTTTCGCCTACTCCCAATTTTATCTGGAATCTCTCCCTTCCTTATTCGTTCTTTCTTCTCTCTCCTGTCTTTTACTTTTACTATTGCAATGTCACCCTTCTGCCTTAAATTGCCATTCTAATTAGTAATATTCAGATGACTAATTTGTTTGAAATTCTGTAGATTCATCGTTTTTAGGAGTCGAAACATCATAATTAAGTACTTATTTTCAACACTTTCCTCGGAGTTTCGATCCATTTCACATAGTAAATAACGTCCTTGAATCCTTTCTATTCCAATAACATTGAAATTGCACATTTTAACTGTCCATTTAGGAGAATGAATATGGTAGATGTTCTTTTCTCAGTTCATATATCTATTTGTATTGAAGAGAAATCAAAATGACAGGACAAAAGTATAAAATTTTTGGTAATACCCTGGTGGTCTAGAAAAAATACCACATTATATTCGAATCACGTGATTGGGAGAGTGTAAGCATCCTGATTCAAAAGCCACACAAATTCTCATTGGCATTATGAACAAAAGGGGTCGAGCATTTGAATGGACTAAAGGAAAACGGTAGAATTGAATATTAATGAGGAACTCGAGGTTAGCAATGAGGATCAACCATATTTTAAGATTCACCCGGAATTATTAAACTTTTCTTTCATCACTGTTTTCTCATTTCCTTTCGGAGTCTTTTGAGTGATTTTCTTTGTGACAAAATAGGCACACGTGTGGCCCTCCCACTTAGACAATAGAGACCAAAGCAACTATTATGCAAGTAAGCACAGTTACTGGCGGCCATTTCAAAGGTAAATTCGTTACATTTACTGAGCAACTGAAACCCAGAGGTATACCTGCTGTTCTTGAAGGAATAGCTTAACCACCACCATAGCATAACCCCCTTCTCCATCTCATACCCAACAATAGTGGTGCTTTGACCAAAACCATGTATTACTTACTGGTATATATTTCCCTACCCCTTATTTGAATTATCTACTTGTATGTCAACTATTTTGATTCAATTCCGGATAATATTGATGCTGTGGACTAAAAATAGAACTAGTGATAGTTCTTCATATTTCTCCATTTTTTTATTTACCGCAAATTTGTCGTTCGGACTCTCTTTCTATTCATTTTGTACTTTGGAGATAAATCAGGCAATTTGTATGTGCAGGTAGTTTGAAAATCAGATCCATGAGTTTTTTCAATACTCTTTCAATAGTAATGGGATCTTTTTCAATTTTTTATTTTCATCTCTCTTGTTTCTTGTAATTTGAAACGAACAAAAGGTGTGTACTTGTAATGAATAAGGGTCTGTTGTTCTCGTCCTCTTCTGTCCCACTGTTTGACATTAGAATGAAGATTGGGAAAGAGAACATTGTGAAAAAAGATTGAGAACTCGAAGGAGAACTCTTTGTAATTCAATACCTTCTTTTGGATGGAACATCGAATTCCTAGGCGGTGGGGATAGGAGAAGCGGCTTCGCTGGATGACCAACTTTGGAGCTAACTCGAACAAACCTGGTTCGAGTCATCAGGCAAATAAGCGGTCATCAATAATATTTATTACTTTGAACATATGATGATTGGAGGAGCAAGCAGAACTTAACAAGCGATAATTTTAAAGCTTCCGGAATGAATTAACTCGATTGATCAATCTCGAGAGTGTGTTTAGGAGAAAAAAAAATTAGAATGATGTGAGATTCATCTTGGATGAATAACTGTAAACGAACATAATCTGAGTATGTACTTTCTGTTCCCTGATTTTTTGTTCTCAAAAATATATATGTAATATTCATCCAAGTAGGTTAAAAAATCCCACGAGTATAACTATATTTCAATGAAAAACTTCCATCGTGTGCCCAGGCGTTTTATTAAAAGTAAAACAAAACATTTTTATTCCAGATAGCACAAACTCGTTATCGGCTTTCCCCGACGGGAGTGCATAGGGTAGACCTCGTTTTTTTCCCAACTGAACTCAGAGCGAGCGAACGGGTTACAAGTAAAACGAATCAAATGAAAAACGACAATATAAATGAATAATAATGATGGAATTTAAAGATAGAGGCTAGGCATTGACGAAACATAATGAACAAAGATGGTGAAGTCGATAATGACGAACCATCTGAAAGTTGAAACATCAGAAAGTGAAGCTTTCAATAAAATAATTCAAATGATAGTTGGACTTATTGAGACAGAAATGAGAGAAAAACTTTAATATATAAGAATGAAATTTGGCGTAAGTGATTCGAGAACCGGCGACGGTCATTAAAGGCTCAGAATGGTGTATTATGCTAAATCCATAAGGATTCTCTGCCAGAAGAGAATAAGAGTGTAATTAATGAGTCCAATTAATATACACAAAGAGAGGTGAGTCGTGATTATAATCGGATTATTCATTACCGGTTGGGGACTCCCGGGGGTTGAAAATGTGAATAAGTTAGTGGGTGGCGTGACACGGAGCGTCGTCGAAGAAATAAAAAAAGAGGGGGAGGGAAAAAGAAGAAAGGTTTAGGAGGAATATTAAAGAGACCTTAATTTTCCGGTCGGCTAAGGAATCTGAGATTTATTTTCGTTTGTACAACATACGGCAGTGAGGAAAAAGAATAAAATTCCTCAAATGGTTGAGGGTTTGTTTTTTCCACGATTCCCCTTGATTGCTTTTTCCATTTCGAAGTATATTAAGTGTCTTTACGGGAAATGAATTTGACGGAAGTCAGAGTAGGAAATCATTTTTCATAGGATAATGAATTGTTGATATAATGAAAATATTTTTCGAATTTTAATGTTTGATAAAACTTTCCTCACGTTTGATTAATACTTCGTCAATATTTACGCATCGTCATAATATTTACGGAATAAAATAGTCAATTATTGCAGAGACTAGTTTGTAAATTCCTTGAAAAGTTGAAGTTTCTTGATAGATACTCGTCAATAAAGTGTAAAGCGTTGATAGCAAGTTAAAAGAGAGGGAAGAAGGTAAGGGGAGCTGATGAGTGATATGAGGGAGGTTGTTGGTTGAAGCTTGTGGATTAAATCTTCCGAGAAGTGTGAGCGTGCGCGGGTACTTGACACGAAGCGTGCAAAGAAGCTGTTACATCGTTACGGATGTAGTACATAAGTTTGCCATCGTTCGGATGGCTTAATCCACTAAAGGTGCATCTACGCACCATGACATCTCAGCTTTGGGACTCAGTAAGGAGAGAGAAGGAGTCTCACATTTCCCCTAACTCATGTGGGTGCAAGCGGATTTTCTTGAGCGATGAATAGCCACAGTGAGCTCTCGTAACGTTTAAGCCGAGAAGGCAAAATGAGAACAGAGTGTCAGTAGTCAGTGCCATCGAATCTGAAACTATTTCCGGAGAGCCTTGTAAGAGTAATCTTTCGGATTTTGTTCTTCGTCGAATGATACTGTTTTGAGAATTTGAAAATTTCATCCAAGAAATGTTGGAATTTGGGTCGAAGATTTAGTGTGTAAACGTTTATTTTTATATGACTGAACTGGATTGTTCAGCACGAAACTCTAATCGAAACTTAAGAAGTAAACAAAACAAATAGATTGTATGAGGATTATATTTTTTTAGCCATCAAAAGAGGGAAAAATTATATACATATAATCTCATAATTATCCTAAATTGTTCAATTTTAAATATCGCATTAAAAAGTGAAAACTGTTAAAAATTTCGAGAATGAGGTTAAATTGGACTGTTGTCGCGTTCACACGCAGATACTTGATGGCCAATCACTTGGCTAGCTCGTAAATCAAGACCCCTTGGTAACTTTGTTTTATTGTGTTGATGTTTTGGATATTTCAGAAGGGTAGAAACTCTGGAAAATCCACAGGGGTACTTTTATCAGTATCAAAATCCCCTGGATTAATCTGAGTGTTCCCCAATGCTCACGCGACTGCTCACGCACATCCACTGTTTATGTCAATTCTCGTTCTTTTTTCATACAATCCCCATTATTCATTTCTATAACTTCTGACATTTTGACCCAGAATTAAATTTGAGGATCCCTCATTTATATTTCACTTTAACTTTTCAGTAAGCTCTTCTCACTTATGGGAGGGAGCCAGTAAAAATGAAAAGTCCTATCAAGATCTTCAATTCCTTTATTCATTCTGGAAGGGAGTGTCTCCACGTTTCTCAGGAGTACCCGTCGACCTAACCCCGTCGGCTACTTCCGCAAACCTTCGTGCCAAGTATGTATAAGTTAGTTGCTTCCTGACTTTCTTCTCATCTTCATCCTGTCCTAGGCATGCATGATTGTCAAAAAAAAGCCAACCGGATTTTTTCCACAATCCTCGTTTTCTCATTCTATAATCTACATCAATACCCAATTTACGATTGATTCGATTGCTCCCACTAATTCAATTTGTTCAATGTTGACAACTATTTGTAAAGTTTACGCTATTTCCAACCTTTCATGATTTCCACCAACTTCCAGTTCGATATGCAAATTAATGTTCATGATTTATTAATTTCTGCAATCAACTATTGCTGGTATATCTTTAACGGTCCATTTAAATATCAAATTGAATTGTCATTTTTAATTGATTTTTTACATATCAAATCGATTTTACTTATTCATCCTATTTTGAGTTCTATTCAACGAGAGTTCAATTGCTTCAATTTGATATAATTCATTGATGGTTTATGCATAATTTCAATGGATTTTGTATTGCAAACGAATTGTTTTGCAAATTGTTGCAAAACAAAATTAAATGGTTACTTTTTTTCCCGAAAGATTTTATTCAACATTCTAGTTGTTGCTAGAGTAAAACACTCTCGTAAGTAATGAATAAAGTCATATGAATTCAAAACAGTCCATTAAACCGGGAAGGAAGTGCCTGTGAATCTATATATCTTCAACAACCTTATTCTATATCAGTTCCGAGGAAGAATGAAATATATAAAATTTAAATGAAAGCTTTCAGGAAGTACAAAAATATCGTTAATAATTAGTATCATAACGTTCTTTTAAGTTCGTATTATTTTTTGATTTTTGACGAGTTTAATTTTTAAGATTTTTTTTTCTTTCCGTTTTCCCGCCAATTCAAAAGATCAATAGACTTCATCCATGTTTTTATAACGAAAGCTTCATTTCCGCTCTAAAACGAAGAAGAAGAAAAATACATGAATATTCATGGATCACGTGAAAGACATGACGTGGATTGTATCCTGAATGATCAGTCCGATTCAGCATCCTCGTAAACGGATGCAAGAGAGACTCAAAAACACCTGGCATTCCCACCACTGGGTATTATTCAACGCAAGGGGACTCAACTAGTAAAAGGGGTCCAGATATATTCGAATTCTATTCTCAGATATTGTTGGTGTATTTTGTCAGCCGCTATGGTACTATACAAAGTCACACGGGAGACCAAAGGGGAAATACGAGAAACGAAAAGTGCTGTTCTTTTTCCTTGGCAATGTTTTTATTTATTTCCCCCTTGCTTTCTTTTTTTCCTCGTGGGCATCTTGCTCTGTAAATTTTTCACTGAAAAGACTATACTCACTTTCCACTAGAACTACTGCAGGAAGTGCCAAACGGAATTCCTTTTGATGTCATTCAAAGTGAATGTTTATCGTTCGAAATTCTTAACATTCTCAAGCTCTCGAACCATATAAATGATTTTTTTTTCAATGTTTTTTTTTCATTTTTTAAATTCATCAATGGATTTTCGTTCTATAAAAAAATGAGAGATGGAAACATGTTTTTCATTGTGGTTTATTCGTTCTGGCTCTGGTTATAATGTTGTTGGAATAATTAGTGGTTGAACTAAGCAGTTAGAAAATTGCCTGAGGCGGAACTCGCAAATAGTTTCGACTGTCGTCACCAGTATAGGTATACTGTTCAAAGCTGTTTCGTAAAACTCCCAGCAATCATAATAATGAGAAATAACGTGAGCCCCTGAGCTTTTTTTCCATTCGCGTGACACTGCTCTGGGTCTCATGTGCCACAATACCGTATCGCGATATTTCTTTTCGTCGCATGATCTCCAATGGGGCAGCTCAGAGTGACGCCGTCCTGTTTTTATAATAATGCCAATGATATGCCTTCTCGACTTTCCCATATTATTTTCAGACTTTTTCTTCTCTCTCCACCACTAATCTTTTCGACTTCTTCACTATTTATTTCTTTTTCTTTTGTTTTGGCTTGTTTAAATAGCTACTAGAGTTAAAGAACACTTTTCGATAACGCACCAGTGACCGCACGTCAATGTTGAAAAAATGTCAGGGTAAAGGGAATAAAAAAGGTCGGCGTTACGTGCCACAGACTTTATCCAATTAACTAAAATTCTTGAGGTTCGATAATTTCTTATATTATATTCTCAGAAATTTAATATTTCTCTTCTAATTAATGAGGCTACTATGGAGGACGACAAAAAAAATTGTAATAAATTTTGTTTTTTCCTTGAATTGAAAGAAAGATAAGAAAATTAACAATTTGGGAGAGCTAAAACTTAATACGGAAAATAAGTAAGAATAAAATTTTTGAAAAAAGTCATAGAAGCATCGCTGGACTTGCATACTTAATGTACATGGGTATTTCTCGTTCTGTACAGTTGGCGAGATTAGGGGTGAATTTATGTGGTGACGAAAATGAGAGCGTCAGAGTTGAGAGAAAGAGAAGGCAAATGTAGAGACCAGTAATCCAACGTTGGCTCCTCAAGTGGGGGTAGGAGAAATGGTTTGTGGGTGTTGTGTAGGCGCCGTTGAATCGTAAATTTAGAATATCACTCCTCGAGGGGGCTTATCACTCTGGTTTAAACCTGTCGTGGTGGCATTAATGCAAAGCACGACGAGAATGCATCTGATATTTCGGGTGAAATCGCAAGCACCCCAACTTTACAACTCATACCATCCACCACCACACTCCTCAATTCCTCATTTTGCATTACCATTTTCCACGTTATTTCCGAACGAGAAAAGTTGCTGGCTATTATTAAATTCCTGGTGACTGATTAAACAGGACCTTAGGAGCTTTTATTCTCACAAATTCATTGGCCATTTTAACGAATTTCATCGTACAGTCAACTATGTTGAACACAATCCTTGCATTTTAAGAAAAGGATACTGCTCAAGTTTCAGCGTCATTATCTTCTCCTGGTCTTTAATACTATAGTCAAGTAGTGAAACATCCTTGCAACCTGTTGGATAGATGCAGTTTTGGATTCTTATTATCTACATCTTGATGATAAGAATATTGCTTCTTTAAATTAATAACTCGGTCTGAGTGCAGAAGACAATTTGCATCACAGATACAAACTGGGACATTTCGTCTCAAGGGAAAACTGGATATCACATTGAAAACGTAAAAGGGCACCGTGCAAATAATTAAATGCAATTCTCTCAACGTAAAAGAGGATGTTCCCCAGCGCATATAATAATGAATGCATCCCGGACTATCGCACTCACCTATTTTTCTTCCTTTTTCCCTTCCACTAGTGCAACATCAAAACAGTCGGCAGGAATGTCGCGCACGTGGCTCATATTGCGACATCAGTTTCATCATTCTCATTTAATTTTATACAATTTTTTTTCGGTTTTTTCGAAGTCTTTTATAGATACGTTGATTCGTAATGCTCTGCTTTAGAGAGGAAATAATTTTTTAAAAAATATTTCCAGAAATTCCATGGTTGAAAAATTCATCAGGACCGTTTAGTTAATTGGATTACTGAAAGAAAGAAGGAACTTATGCAGCGTTGCAAACTAAAAGAAAATGTTAGGATGGTAGAGATGATGTTAAAGACAATGGGTTTGAATTAAGCATGGCTCGTTAGGCAAGTTCTATGAGAGAAATTAAGGCGAGACTCGTAAACTCGAAAATTGGCATAATGATAAGTCTCAGTGGAGCGCGCACGAGTTATGCTACTTAAAACGAAAATTATGGGCGTGTACCTGAAGTAATACAGAGGTCATAATTTGAGAGTGCGTCATTCTCGTAGTTGCGAATTGTGGCACGCGTCGTTGACAACCACTAAAGACACTGTGGAGACTTCACTCTCTTTCTTAAAAACATTAATAAGAGGATGTTGCAATATCTCACCACATAATATCGCGGAATTACTGGCATATAATGATTCACGTACAAAAAATGATGAAAAAATTCATGAACAAATGAAATATTTAATTGGAGCGATTGAGATATTACACAGAATTTTTCGGCATCAATAAGCGAGGAATATTCCTAGCATTCATATTACATGAAAAAAGAAGAGAAATAACAGATACTTAATTCAATATACATTAACATCACGATGAGTTGACGTAGTCCGAGAAAAATGATTACTTGAAACCGGAAGTGGTAGCATAACCCGTAGGAGAAGGAATAATAAAGGAGGCCCATGTATACATAAGCGACTAAAAGTCGTGAAGATGAGATCCATGAGTAAGGTGACTGTGTAAGAGGCCAATGGGCAGGAATCTTCATTTCTTGGTTGGTGGTTGGCCTCTCGTGCACCACCAGAGACTTTATCGCGATCACGCTCTGGCTAAAAGCGACCACACCGCCTTCAATCATTCCTCGTCTTCAACATAACCACCAAAAAATAAATAATAATAATAATAATAATGAAAAATTTCCATTTTTTTTGAGGCTTTATAAAAACTCCTCCCACTTCAACGAGGCATAGCCTCCCCTTGCCTACATTTACTACATATACTCTGTGACCGGAAACTGATCTTTATGGAGTTTTGAAGGTATTCTTTTTTAATCATTGTGTATCTACTGAAGGTCTCATAAGTTCAATGTTTCTTCCTATGTTATTTTTGTTCGTTATTTACTTTTTAATGATGTGCATTTTACATTTAAATTAATACATTAACTCGAAAACTGACTATTTGTAACTTTTCATAATTACATCTCCATTTTGATTTTATCTTTCCAATGTTTATGGCACGGTAAAGGAATTATCATAATGACGAATGTGTATACTGTTTCTTGATGCAATTGGGGTAAAATAGGTAATTGTTCGCCAATCACTTGGTTTAAGCTACTATTTCCCATTGGGAATAGTCTTTAACCAATCGTACGACATGGCATTCTCATATACATGCGTTTTGGACTATTGAATTTATTCCGGCAGTGATATTGTCAGACTGCTTGACAAAATGCGGTACCATGTCGTTTGACCAGAGAAAGAGACAGCACAACATTTATTCGCCAATATAAGGGGCCGTGGAAGCAGATGATTGCCCATAATAAAACCGCTTATCAACATCAACGTTTCATACAGACTATATTTGTGTATGCTACACTTATGCTGGCAAATCGTTTATGGCAAACAAGGTGGACAGGAAAAAAAGGGGGAAAGAGAGAGAGAGAGCTCATGAACGAGTAAACCCATGAAACGGAAGGCCTACGGGGGCTCCCTCATATATCTATCATTATCTTCGCTTGGGCACACCTCGCTGAAAATTTTCTCAGAAAAACGAGTCATTAATAAATCTAAGCCGATTAAAATTCCGACTGGTCTTGACAAATTGGCAGTAGTTTTACCTTTCAAATAAAACGCAAACATATCAACCCTAAAAGAACAAACACACGACTAAATAGTGTTGAAAAAGTATAATTTTACCAAGATCAGATCTTATCCATGCTCAATGGAGAAATAATGGACGATATGAATCTTATACACTGCAATTAAGGGGAGAATCAATAAAATTAAATGGAATTATCGAACAAATAAAGTTTGTATTGTGAAATGAAGATTATTTTGGAATTGCAATATGTTTTTTTTCTACTAAAGAAAGCCCTCTGAAAAATCACAACCCTTCTGAAGTAAACTGTTGAGTGAACCTCTGACCACCCAACTAGCCACTGAACCCGGCAATTTCCACCTGGATCTTCAAAACCTCCTTATAGTATACATCACGTGTTCATGGTGATATATCGTACGGCAAAATATCCAGTCTCATGTCCCCCGTGGGTAGGAGAGGACAGCAAACCAGTTTATAAAACTGTTCTTCTCTCTCTCTCTCTCTACATAGAGGGAACGCGAGGGTGATAATTAAGATGGACACTGATTCGCAGGAGGAAGAGTCTTCATCACGACGAGGAGAGGTTGTATAAAGATGAAAAGTTTGGAGATTATTATTTTTTTTATTTTTTGAATAAGTATGAGATTCATTCAAAGTTTGCCATAACTGTAACTTCGATATACCTGAGGCATTCAGGGGAACAAATAAAAAAGAGGAATTGCTGAGGTGCACTGAGAGACATATCTACAGGTTATGTTTTATAAAGCTCATGGCTTTAGATCGTGTCCCTTGTTGTCCACAATTTTTTGAATTAATTTTTCATTACTTCATATTTAGACATGAAATTTTGGCTCCATCTATCAACATAAAATATCAAATAAATGTGTAAATTTCATGAAGATTGTGAAGCGGAGCTCTTACGTGGCTCGGTTCCTCTTGGCCCAGAGTGCACCAAGAGTTGCCCTCAACGGTCCTCTTTTCCCTTGAGATTTATCGGCCTCTTGCGATACCGTGCCGTGCTCAAAACGCTGCGAAACACGCTGTGTTATACACACAGGAACGGATAACGAGGCGCTACTGCACTATAGATATTCCATAGCTCCCTTTCCCTATCGTGGTTTGTCCCGTCGTTTATTAGGAGAATTTATCCCCCCAGGGGCCGAAGAACAAAGGGGGGAATGAGGGAGACTTGGTGGAATAAGGAACTCTATGAGTGTTTTTCCGTGATCGGTATAACTGCTTATAGTGTATTGTGTGTGAATTATGATGTTCGTTTCAGTATACTATCTGTACAATTTTTTCTCTCGTATTGTAAGCTGCCTCAATAATACTACTGATTATCATGTTTGTCAAGGGACTGTTAATTCATCTGAATAGTATAATATGTAATAAAATGGTTTCACCAGTTGATACCCATCAACAAGTTCAACTTTTGTATTTTCCCACAAAAAACTCAGTCTCGTATTTACATTATGAACATGTATTATTTGAATATTTTTTAATGGAATGAGCCCTCCCCCATTCTTATCCAGTCGAAAATTCCTTTGTTCAAAGTCCTCCAGAAGAGAAAAAAAACGATGGCAAAAAGTCAAGAGTCAAAAAAGGGTACACGTTAACGATTAAATCGTGAGGTATATTCACCAGTGTAGAATATTATACCCCGAGCACAGATATGGCATAAATGTTAAAAAATACACCCGGTGGGCCTCGTCTTCCCGATACTCGAATTAGATATGCGCGTTAATTCAATGAAGAAGAAAAAAGAGTGCACAAAAGAGAGGAGAAAAGAAAGAAAGAACTAAAAAATAAATAAATAAATGAATAAAAATAAATAAACGTAAAGTGAGAGCAGGGAGATGGCACGACTGGCTTTTGTTATATCCCTGGAGGGCAAGAGAAGTTGTCGGTGGATGCAGACAATAAAAGAGTCTAGAAATTCCTCCTCCATCGGACACACACAGGACAGCGAAAAAGTAGAGGGTTATAAAGGATGAAGAGGAAAAGCAAAAGAGAAAATAAGTTTTTGGTGTCTAGAGCGTTAAAGGGAGAGAAACAATAAGATAGCTTGGGAGGACAAAGGGGAGGGGAAAGAGAAAGACTGAGGCAAGAGCTTTCGCATCGCATCATTAAGTGCCAGTTGAACCACATTGTACCGAGCTGTGAGTTTAGCACGATTTATCGCTTTATGGACCGCCATGTAAGAGTCAAACGTGGTATAGCTCTGGTTCCAACGTCGTATCTAATAGGTGGGCTCTTTCTTTCGCTTCTTGTATGCGTGTACTAAAAGAGATACAACATATTTCCCTTTTCTCTCCCTCTCTCCTCTGATTTTTCTCTTTCTCTCTCTCGTGATGGAAAAATACAATTGCGGAAATTAAAAATTAATTCACTTTTAACTATTTTTTTTTCATTTTTCTTATTGTAAAAACCTATTGGAATGTGTTGATAGAAAAACACGAAACCCTGTGACTATTCAAGTAGATTCCAACGTTTTACAAATCACGTTCCACCTGAGCCACATGGTACATTGCTTTGGAAACTGCGAGGCTATTTGATTTCCTGCGGGAAATTTAAGCCGCTAAATTTTGAAATTTTCCAGCCGCGGGCCGTGGAATCATAAATTGTCGTGGTTATTTCTCGTTGAGCTTTGAGGGATTGAATCAGACCTAAAATATTCATGTCTGAATAACTTCAATTAATCTACATCAGCGTTAGAGAAATAAAAATTAGATTATTTGAAGGAGTAGTAATGTAGCAATTCATTGTTTCAGATCAACTTGTACTATCATCTACATTGAGCAAATTCATCAAATAATCTCATATTTTATAATGGAGGATAATTTCAATAACCTAGGAATGATTTTCTGATAGTTGTTAGATACAGGTGCATCCGTGTATTACCAGCGGCAAAACATTTTCTTCCATGTTTCACCGGATTTACTACAGGTGGTCGTATCTCGTGGAACTCTAGTGATGGTGTATTAGGCACGTTCAGTAAACACCACAGAGCAGTTATCGTAGTTATTTTTATACCCATTTCTCGGCCTCTTCCATCCTCACTGGTGAGAATTGATTTTAGTCTGTTATATCAGCGTAAAATTACCACACTTCAACGTTAGTAGTGTTTAACTTGCATAACTCAAAAATTTATTGCCTCAAACTCACGCATCCCTTCACTCCATAGAGGATATACTTTCAGTTTTCTTACACTAAAGCGGAATTTCCTTCACGAAGCATCAGTGAAATAAATATTCTTAACAACTCACTATCGTCATGAATTCTTCTTTAGATTGAAACACAAGTATAGTTTCATGTCGTACCAGTTTCCTCGTAAGCAATGTGACGAAGTGAAAATGACAGTGTTTAGCAACCAAAGAAAAAATTTATTTTCCATTGAAAAGCACGTTTCATTCAGTCCTCACACCCTGAAAAGTCGGAGCAAAAAAAAACGATAATGACGGGTTGTCGTTCCATGTTTCGAGTGTAATCTGGACTTCGTGATGCCTTTCATTCGTTTTATGCATCAAAACATGAAGCCATGGCAAAAGTACCAGAGCAACCGATACAGTCAGTATATATACTTGAGGTTATAAAGAGAAGGGCCTACGAGGCTTTTCTTGACTTGGTTTAACGTTCAAATACAAAGCCTCGTTTTGTGTGATGGCGTGTTGGATTTCGTGACGACGCTATTATGGTGTATCGCTTTTTTTCAAGTCTCTCTCTGTCTCTCCTCTACTACTACTGCTACTCCGATGGATGCATTATCATAGAGCCAGCAGCGTAGCGGATAGATTGCAGGTTTTTAAATCCTGCAATAGAAAGAGGAGATCGACCAATTATAGTCAATTTCTTCTCTGACTACCCTATTTCTCATTGCTTTTCTTGGATGTGCTGCCTTCAATCTGGTTCCATGTTATTTTTATTTCTTTCAAATTAATAAATTCCAGCATTTGAAATATAGACAAGCCAGCCTGATCACGAAATTTCAAAATCGCGTGTCCATTGATTATTCCAAATGTTTGAAGAGTAGTTCGAGGAAATCCAGGGGCTTTTGAGTTGCTGCATCACGTGAAACTTTTGATCTGACCTGGCTATTCATTTGCATAAACAAACAGCTAGGTTTCAACATAAGACTGATTGAGAATAGTAAGAAAGACTGAATTATCAAACCATTTTCTGTATTTTGAATAAATTTAGAATGTTGACGAGGATGAAACGAACTTATTGATCAAGAAGAAACGTCTCAGTTATGTTAAAAACTCCGATTCAAGTGAGAACATGAATCTTTCGCAGCATCATTGTTTTTATATAAATCAATTCTTTTATATTTTCAGTGAATTGAGATTGTTGAAAGCTCTACGTATTTTTCCTCTAAATTAGCATAAATATTATAACAGTGCCACCTTCATTCTCTGAAGTGCACTTCTAGAAAGTTTCGAGTTTCTGAAATCTAGTTACGTAACATGAAACTTCATCTCTTACTTTTAGTCAAAAATTTTCTCAAGCAAACCTTCAACCTCTTGCTATGAAAATATAGCCTTATCTTTCTCATGCTTTCAAAATTCCATGCAATTTCAGTATAATCAATTATTCGATGCCTCCAATATTGATTCAATAACTTCATTGATGAAAATATTTAATCAATCATCATATGGAATCAAGCTAAACTCAAAGCCCAATTGAATAGTTATTTTTAGAATCTCCAATCAGACAATGGGGCTGTTGGTTTTTGCAGTCCAATCTGCATATCAGTAAATTGTAATCTTCAAGATTATTCTGTTTTGGTGTTGTTTGGTTAGATGGATATCTTGAAGCAGTAAAATGAAGAGGGGGAAGTTCAGTATGGGTGTCAAGATTATTCGTCGTCTCTCGAATGCCCTCGTTGAAAATAAATAAAAGGAAAGTGCCTATTACTGTAGGCTTCCCCATATCGTATTTCAACAATTTAGAAAAGAATGGAAAAATAGTATTACACTTCCCTGTACACGCAATAGATTGTTGGCAAACGCAGGCGACAACTGTATTTTTCGTCGCCAAGATCATTATCTATCTGATATTGGAAGAAATGTTCAGTATTATTCGTTTCAACTACAGTTTTCTACGTCAAACGACTGTCCGCCAACCCTAGGGATCTGCAATGTTGGTAGATAGATGAATGAGGAATGGAACTTACGCAGGAAGAGGGTAGAAAGATGTTTGCTTGGTGAAAAACTTGGAATTATGCATTAGTAGTTTCGCAACATATTGCCACGTTTTCTTGGCAACAAATATCGTGACTATTCTCCTGACTAAGAACAGACATCTTAAAAAATTTAAGATAGTTTTCTACCATGTCCTTGGGAATTGTGCCAAAATTCAGCGAATTAATCTAGATGTTTGACTTAGTTGAGTGCAGTGGAGAAATTATAAGGGTCAGGGAATTTTTTTATTACAAGAAGAATGAGATGGTTTTTTTTAGGCTCACAGTTCATATTGTGTTAGCATTTCCTTCGGTAATTTATGTTTCGGTATCCAGAGTTTTTCGATCTCTGGGAATTTCAATTTTACCTCTCAATTCTTCCTTCGAGCATCTTATATCCAGCTCATTATCAAGTCCGAAATGAGTCGTTATCAATGAAAACTAATAATACTAGTAAGAATAAAAATGAGTATAAATTGCATAAAAGATAGCCGCAAGTAAGGCAATCTTCCAGCAATTTACCCAGAGGTTTGCAATTGCCTCACATCTCCTCGTTGAATTTACAATCCACTTGATCCTCCCTCAACATGATAATACTCATTCACGAGAAATGAACGTAACAGAGTTGAGATTCGCCCTCGGATGTTTCATCTCACATGAGTTAAAAAAACATTCCTAAAATAATGTCTAGTTGAAAAGTCCCAGTTATTATATATAGTTACCGAACTCCAATGTTTGATAGGTGAATATCAGTCAGGGAGAAGTTGAAGCGAGTTGAGGCCAATGTAAATCTCAACTCAAGTAGATTGTATACCAAAAGAGCCACCATGCATACATGGTGGTCTCTCGGTGTGGTCCCCCTTCTTTTCTCCCCTCCAACTCAGGAGAAAAAGAAAATCATAAAGAGAGAGGGAAAGGAGGTGAAAAAAGCGGAAAAAGAGGAAGCACAAGAGCTCGATAACATTCTCACGCACTCCTTTACTTGTTCCACAAGACTTGGGTCTCCTCCCTTCTGGTCTTTTGCCCGGCCCATTTCCTCTACGGGGGCACGCGTTCTTTCCCCACCAAAATTCTTCTTCCACAAACAACAAAAAAATAATAATTAAAAAAAAATACTACGTGAGAAAAAAGAAGATTGGGATAAGACAGATTGACGTAGAGTTCATTTACGTGATAGTTGTTTTTATAATCTCTACTTTACTAAGCTATCTCCGGACGTGGAACATGCAATTAAGTATCTCGAGAGGAGGGGGTGGTAAAAGACGAGAAGAGATATCAAGAAATAAGAGAAGCTGAGACCCCCGGGACTTCCTTGAGTTGTTTAAATCATTCCATCTTTGGGAGTTACTTGGGATACACCAAGAATGGACATGTTAAAGTTTTCTACGTCAAGTATTAGCGTTCTGCACGGTAGCTGACTGAGGTGCTGCTATAAGTCGTGAGGTTGAATGAAGAGATTTCTGGTTTCTATGGATATCTTTATTGGACAAGTTTTTTCAAATAGTTTTTACATTCTAGCAGATGAAATTCCAAGCTCTCTTTGAAAGGAATCGTTTTCCTTTTTTTCTTCTATGATACTATTTTCCAAAT